>CM031956.1:6011267-6138767 GCA_018749465.1 Paracanthobrama guichenoti | reverse complement strand
CTATAGAATCTTGCGAACGTGTTGGGTGTCGCCCAGCCCGCAGCTCTACAGATGTCTGACAGCGAGGCGCCACGTGCCAGCGCCCAGGAGGATGCAACACTTCTAGTAGAGTGTGCTCGCACCCTGAGTGGACAGGGCACACCTTGAGCTTGGTAAGCCAAGGTGATGGCATCCACTATCCAGTGGGCCATCCTCTGCTTGGAGACAGCCTTTCCCTTCTGCTGGCCTCCGTGACAGACAAAGAACTGATCTGAGGTTCTGAAGCTTTGAGTTCTATCCATGTAGATCCGCAGAGCACGGATGGGACAGAGCAAAGCTAGGGCTGGGTCTGCCTCCTCCGGGGGCAGCGCTTGCAGGTTCACCACCTGGTCCCTGAAGGGAGTGGTAGGAACCTTGGGCACATAGCCAGGTCGGGGTCTTAGTACCACGTGGGTATTACCCGGCCCGAACTCTAGGCACGATTCGTCGACCGAAAATGCCTGCAGGTTCCCTACCCTCTACGCAAAGGCTCGAATGAGGCATTCTGGAGTGCTCGGAGCACCAGAGCAAGATCCCAAGAGGGTATGGAGGGAGGTCGAGGAGGATTTAACCGAGGAGGATTGTCACCTAGAACCTCCGCGTCCCGTCCAGGGGCCAGACATGAAGCTTCCACAGGTCTGGATGCGGGTGCCACAGGGTGCCCCGTCTCTGAGTCAGAGGGTCCTTTCTCAGAGGAATCGGCCAAGGAGGGGCTGTCGCGAGGAGCATAAGTTCTGGGAACCAGGTCCGGTTGGGCCAGTACGGCGCCACCAACAGGACCTTCTGCTCATCCTCCCTGACCTTGTAGTAGGCTCACTGGGGGAAACGCATATTTGCACAGCCCCTGGGGCCAGCTGTGTGCAAGGGCATCCGTGCCGAGTGTACCCTAGGTCAGCGAATAGAACCACTGGCAGTGGGACGTTTCTGGGGAAGCAAACAGGTCCCAGATCAGCTGAACCACCTGGGGGTGGAGTCGCCACTCCCCTGGGAGCGCAGCTCGTGAGAGCTCGTCGGCCACACGGTTGCGCACATCAAGGACATGAATGGCCTGAAGCGACCTCAGACACTTCTGACTCCAGAGGAGGAGATGACGGGCAAGTTGCGACATGCGACGGGAGCGCAGACCACCTTGTCGGTTGATATACGCAACGGTCGCAGTGTTGTCCGTGCGGACCAGCACATCTTTGCCCCATAACCGCCCTTGGAGGCGGCTCAGAGCAAGATGTACTGCTAGCAACTCGAGACAATTGATGTGCCAATGCAGGTGCGGGCCCGTCCAAACCCCTGACACTGCATGCCCGTTGTACGTGGCTCCCCAGCCCATGGCAGAGGCATCTGTGAAAACCACAGTATGCCTGGACACCTGTTCCAGGGGCACTCCGGCCTGAAGGAACGAGGGGTCTGACCACGGACTGAAGGACTGGCGACAGGCCGGTGTGATGCTCACCCGGTGAGTGCCGCATTGCCACGCCCATCTTGGGACTGAAACGGTCTCATATGAAGCAGGCCGAGTGGCGTTACTGCCGCCGTGGCTGCCATATGCCCCAGGAGCCTCTGAAACTGTTTCAGTGGAATCACCATCCTGCCCTGAAATGTGTTCAGGCAGTTCAGCATTGACTGGACATGCTCCTCTGTGAGGCACGCTGCCTGCTCGACCGAATCCCACTCCATACCGAGAACATAGATCCTCTGCCTGGGGGCGAGTTTGCTCTTTTCCCAGTTGACCCGAAGACCCAACTGGCTGCGGTGTCTGAGCACCAGGTCCCTGTGTTCACACAACTGATCCCTGGACTGTGCTAGAATGAGCCAGCCGTCGAGATAGTTGAGGATGCGAATGCCCCGTTCTCTCATGGGCACAAGGGCCCCCTCCGTGACTTTCGCGAAGACACGGGGGAACAGGGACAGCCCGAAGGGCAGGACTTTGTACTGATATGCTGGACCCTCGAACGCAAGGCGCAGAAACGGCCTGCGAGGAAGAGTCGAGACATGGAAGTACGTGTCCTTCAGGTCGATCGCTGCAAACCAATCTTGGGGACGGATGCATTTGAGAACGCAATTCTGCGTGAGCATCCTGAACGGTAGCTTGTGGAGGCTCCGATTCAGGACTCGCAGGTCCAAGATTGGCCGTAACCCACTGGTCTTCTTGGGTACAATGAAGTATGGGCTGTAGAAGCCGGTCTTCATATCGGCTGGAGGGACCGGCTCTATCGCGTCCTTCGCCAGCAGGACAGCGATCTCCGCACGCAGGACATGGGCATCTGCGGCATTCACCGAAGTGAAGCGGACGCCCTTGATCCTGGGGGAGCGCCGGGCGAACTGAATCGCGTAGCTGAGCCTGATGGTCCGAATGAGCCAACGAGACGGACCGAGGAGCACTAGCCAGGCTCCCAGGGACCGTACAGGCAGGACCATAGGGACCACCGGCGTACCCACCGTGGGGCAGCGAGGTGGAATGCAGGTACTGGACTGGGGCGGCTGTCTCGTGGAGGCGGCCCGCAGCGAGGTGAGAGTGTGCCGTGCAACACTTACCTGATTCCACAGGTGGGCAGCAGGAACATGAGGGGGTTGTCCACTGCTGCCCGCTGGTGAAGGGGGAGGATGAGTGTGGTCCGGCATTTGACCAACACCGGGGGATGGAGCGGTGCGGTCACCATCTCCAGAAGAGCAGTCCTCCTCACTTCCGGGTCGGCCGTCTTGGGGCAGCTTGCCCTTGGCCTTGCCACCCCTCTTGGCAGGCATCTGGATGGGTAGGGCGGCCTGTTTGCGCCCGGCTCCACAACGCCGTTTGGGTGGAGGCTGCTGCTGCGCGCGGGGAGCGGAGGCAGACGCAGGTGGCCGCTCTCGGCGGCGAGCAGGCTGAGGCGCTGCCGGCGGCGGGGTGGAGACAGCAGCTGACCGCCGTGGCAGAATGAGACTGACCGCCTCAGTCTGCTTCTGTGCGGCCGAGAACTGCTGGGCGAAGTTCTGGACCGCGTCGCCAAAGAGGCCAGTCTGGGAGACGGGGGAGTTAAGGAACCTGACTTTGTCGGTCTCCCTCATGTCCGCCAGACACAGCCAGAGATGGCGTTCCTGGACCACCATAGTGGACATCACACGACCCACGGCCTGCGCCGTAACCTTCGTCGCACAAAGCGCGAGGTCCGTTGCGGTTCTCAGTTCCTGGAGAACTGTGGGATCGTGACCACCCTCGTGCAAGGTCTTCAGAGCCTGGGCCTGATGGACCTGCAACAACACTGTAGCGTGTAAAGCGGAGCCTACCTCTCCACAAGCCTGGTAGGCCTTCCCAATCAGATCGGATGAGTACCCACAGGCCCTGGAGGGAAGACACGGGTTCCCCCTGGAAGTGGAGTTAGGGCACAGTTGCATAGCAACGGCCCGTTCCACGGGAGGAACCTGCGTGTATCCTTTTGCAGGTCCGCCATCGAGGGTGGTGAGGGAGGAGGATCCACTGGGCCGGTTTCGGTTTCGGTTCCTCGTGCACCTCCGGGAAAAAAGGGACCGGGGTGGGGCACTGAGAACCAGCACAGGCCACCCCGAGAAACCAATCATCCAGCCTTGAGGGTTCGGGACACGGTGGAGGGTTCCACACGAGCCCGACTCTCTCGGCGGCCCGGCTCACCGCGTTCCAATGGCAGCTCTACTGGCTGCGGAGTGCGAGAGGGATGAGGGTTCCCCGGGGGTTGGTTCCCTGGGGGAAACGCGCTCACCATAACCCTCAAATCAGCCGGGCCACCACCTGAAGTAACCCTCTGTGGAGGGCTAGATCGAGGCAGAGGCACGGGGGCTCCGCCCCTTGCGAGACAGAGCCTCAATCGCAACTCTGAGATGGTCATGTTCCCGCAGTGAGAACATGATTCATCCACCAGCGCTGCCTCAGCGTGCTGAATGCCCAAACACGAGATACTGCGCTGATGACCATCCCTCAGTGACAGGAAACCACCGCATCCAGAAACACACAGATAGAATGTCATCTTGAAAAAAGACGCAAGCTCTATCTGTGTAAGCTCTTTCAGAAGGACGCTCTCCTTGGTGCTGAAGCACGCAGGGGGAGGGGTCGCGGCGACACCGTCAGGGGATAGTGCAGCCTGACGTGCGCACTCTCTCACACGAAGGCGCTCTCTTACCAGCCGTAGGAACGGCTTTTTAGCGCTCTCCACCTAGCGCACCGAACCGGCTGTGAGAACAGCCTTTGTGATCATTCTGACAACAACAAAGAGAGATGATCGGAAAACCACACGACCCGCTGCTGTGCCGTCACACCAACACCGAGAGAAGAGATCGCTTCCGAAAGGCGGCTTCCGTCTTCAGTCAGGACTGCGAAGTAAGGAGTGATATCTGTCGTAACCATCTACCACTCGGCTCTGAAGCAAAATGCTGATTTGATGCAGAGATTCCTATTCGTCGGTACTCCGACGTGGCGTCGAGAGTGACCGACTGAATGGGAACAGCACAACGGCGAGCGCGTCGAGTCGCGAGGCGACACTTCCTCAAACGGGTGAGGCGCTCGCGCTGCGGAGCCAGACGAAATAAAAGGTTTAAGGTGGTAGAACAAGTTTGTGATAGTTTGCGACGGTCAGACTTAGAAAATAAATAAAAAAACTGTCATACTGGCGAGCTGACTTGTTTTCTTGATTTATCAACATTTTCCTCGATCGCAGCGGCGGCACTCATTTTCCCCGTATCACTCCACGCCGGTTCTGTTACTGAACCAAACTTGGTACTGGTACATGATTGGCTGTTAGTGTGTCACTCCCTACGTTGCTAGGTTACCAGAGAGTGAGTGCCTTTGTTCATGCAACCAAACTTGCTTCACAACCTCTGGTTTCTTCCGACGAAGAAAAATAAAGAAGTATCGAACGTTTTATCAAACACATTTTTTATTGATATCGATTACGTCTATCGCGATACATATCGTTATCATTTTATCGCCCAGCCCTATTCATAAATATTGTTATTAGTATACATACTAGAGTATTTATTAATGGTTATGGCGATAACTGTTAGATTCACATATTCTATTGTATGTATTGTATTTTTTTTTTTTTTATATATATTTTACCTAATTTTCCTCAGGAATGTTTACCATGCATCGAAAAAGCACACGAGATGAGACAGCTACAATTAAGACCATCAATTAAGAACACATTTATACAGTTAACCAAATCAAAATGTATTTTCAAATTGAATGACAGTTACAGTACAGCTTCAAATCTGTTAATAGTCAATTAAATATACAAGTGTAAACTAATAAAACTAATAGACTAATACAATGTTTTGATATTTTTTTAGATACATAATGTGTGTTTAGTAAATGTATATGCCTACTACATAATTTTAAATTTGAAAGTAAAGTAAATGACAATATTTATTTGTTATATCATAATCTGCGTGACCCGTCGTTGCCTTTCTTTGATGACGTTGCAGGGCATTCCAAAAGAGCGATTATTGTGAGCGAAGTCCACTTCAGCTGATATACTGTGCTCAGGGAGTAGGGAGCAGTGAACACTGCGTAGGGACCCTGTCGAATGGAACGCAGCTCAAATCTGATCTAGATCGTTTGATGGAATAATGTTCACTAGACATTTTGAAGGGTTCATGAATTGAGAAATCAACTCTCCCTTGAGCTTCTGATATATAAAAGGTCATGGTAATATCAGAATATCCTGTACGTTTCAGAGCTGAAAACATCCTTGTTAGTCAAAGAAAAGCTTTTATTGACACTAGGCCCAGCAAACGATCGATCTCAGAATATGCCAGGCTGTGACGTCAGAGTGCGTGGGGAAGACATTGCACATTTGATCCTTCATTTCTGATCACGGATTTGTTTGTAAACAAGAGACTGGATTTGCAGACAGGATGAGATTACATGAATGAATGAAGCAACACACTAATGTGAATAAAAATGTTTTTTTTAATTTATTTTTTTATATGTGATAATATTGCATTGTTACAGATTGTTTGATATAGATCTATTGATTATTTATACGTGTCTAACTGAACATTCCTTAGCATGCTGTCAAAGGCTGGAGAATCCTTTATTTGTGGTGTTGTTGGTTCATTGCTATTCGGGATCTAAGACATGTATGGGCCAGGGCTCGTAAAGCCCAACGTGTTTTCCAGACAGGCTACCAAAACGTATCACCGGCCTGCCGACGGGCTATCTTAAATAGTGAAATAACATTCCTTTCTTGATTGCCGTTGTTCACTCTCTTGACTTGATATTTGAAGGAAAAATGCACTTGGCGTGTGTGTGTGTGTGATGATGCGGTTTGCGGTTATATCCACCAATCGGGCGGGCCAAGTAATAAAAAAAATAACATTCCAATCAATCACTGGTGGATGAGAGAGAAATCATTGTGTTGAAATCATCAACCGAGCATTCAGGAGAGAGCCTCAAAACCAGGGTAGAAAATAGCCTGTTATTTATTCATTATGATGTTTTTTAATGTAAAAACCACGCAAACGTCATTAGTTGACCTCAGACAACAGTAAAAAAAAAAAAAAAAAAAAAAAAAAAAAGCCAGTTCATGACACCTTTAAGGGTCCTATCATACACACAGCGCAATGCGACACCAGGCATGCCGCAAGTGTTTTTTTGCTAGTTTCATCCTGACGCAGATATCATTTTCAGGTCCAGCGCCACGTTGTTTAAATAGCAAATGCACTCAGGCCCATCTGTTCACCCATGGGCGTGCTGGTCTGAAAACCAGGTGTGTTCAGACACGTTGGTGCGTTGCTATTTTGAGGAAACTGAAAACTACTGCGCCATTGACCAACAAAAACCTGGTCTAAAGTCAATATCGCAGTATTTTTTATGTTATTTAAAGGGCGTGTTAGTTATATATGGCTATAGGCGGATACACAACACGTACACTCTGCTTATTACACACACAGGGATGCGCAGCAGTACACAAACATTTTGAAATATTAAAAATAAAAGGATTCCTCTCAGGAGCATCCAGTCTTTATGCTCGCAAATTCCTCCATGTAAATAACGAATCCGCCGTGGTGCAAGCGCAACTGACTTTTAAAGGGAATGGGAGATGAGACTATGATTGGTTTATTGCAAGTTACGCCCAAAACACACCCATGACTCATTAAGAGACTAGGTACAAGATTCAAGATTCAAGAGTTTTATTTGTCACATACACAGTTGTATACAGAATATACAACCGGCAGTGAAATGTAAACAGGTCCGCTCCATGGACAGTGCAAATTCACAGTTAAAAACACAAGGAGGAAATTATAATAGAAATAGAATAAAAAAGTACTATATATACATCTGTAGAATTATTAATAAATCTAGTAGAAAAGAAAATAAATAAATAAAGAAGTGGAATAAAATAAGTGAAGTAAACTGTGCAGTGAGTAAACTGTAGACTTATAAATATGTGGTTAACAGAAATGTACAAAGTATAATGTGCAAACAGGTTTATAACAGGTTGTTACACAGTAACAATGAGAACAGAAAGTGCCAATTCAGGAGTCTGATGGCCTGGGGGAAGAAGCTCCTTCTGAGTCTCTCAGTTTTGGCCATCAGGCTTCGGAAGCGCTTACCAGATGGCAGCAGCATGAAATGAGGGTTTGCAGGGTGATTAGAGTCCTTGATGATTTTAGTAGCTCTACCTTTGCAGCGTTTGGTGTAGACGTCCTGCAGAGACGGGAGAGCTGACCCTGAGATAGGCTCGGATAAGCGCACGACTCTTTGCAGGGCTTTGCAGTCATGACTGGTGCTGTTCCCATACCACGCTGTGATGGACCACGCTGTGATGGACCACAACCCTTTTGGACCATGAGCCTGGCATGCCGACCATATTTTCAGTCATTAAACTAGCAAAAGTGGAATCGGACACACCCTAAGTGCACCTGCGCCATGCGCTCAGAACCTTAAAATAGGGCCCTATGTTTTTTTTGTTTTTTTTTCAGTCATAAAATTCAGCGCCACAATTGCCCCTAAAATTTGACTGAGCATTTTTTTAATCTCTTCACTGTATCTTGATTGTGATTTACAAAATATATTGTGCGGCAATCACACCCCATAACAATGTCTCCCTACTCTCATTTTCATTCATGTCAAATTAAATACATCCAGCCTGACTAAGGTCCATCGACAGCTCAATCAAATTAACTTCACCACCCCTCATACCTCTGTATTTTGCCAAAAACTAGTTTTTTTGCTTTGTCTTGTGATTGAGTGGTTGGAAAAAAGTATAGGACAGGCATACCTTGAATGATATAATTTATTTATTTTAGTATGAGACATTTGCATGTAGTTAGAAGCTCCAGCTGGCCTGCTTTACCCCCACATATGTTGTTGTCAGAAATAATTTCAGAGACATTCTCTTTTTGTATGCTGGACTTTTTTGGGGGTTCATTATGATGTTAATGTCAGAATATACAGGAGGTACAGGTGAAATTCATGGAGATGTGCGAGACACAATATGGTCCTCAAAGAAGTGGTTTACTATAAAGTGAAAATGACATATCCCATCTGTGGTGTTCTCCTGCGAGCTCCATATGGACTAGAGTGCAGGCCAAAAATGCTTCCCAACATCATAATTTATAATCCAGGTTTTACTATTTGAAGAACATGTGTTTTTAATAACAAAATGGCATAATTTAATGGCTGAAACCACACTGTAACAAGTATTTGGTTCTAAATATACACCAATCTAATAATCTACTGTCATATAATCATAATGGCACTTGATAAATGGTTTGAACCAGTTTCAGATTCAGTCTAGCTTTCATGCTAACATCTTAAACTGGATTTACATCTGCAAACACAAGGGAACAGGACAAAGCTCACAGGAAAGATAAATCACACGTCTCTTTAATGTTGTAGATTTCACTTTCTTGTGTTCTCAGATTTTTCTCCTTAGAAAGAGACCCCAGTAATCTCACACGTCTCTCCTCTGGAGTTTCACAGAGGATCTCAACAAAGCTGTGCTGTATTTAGAGTTGCCAAAGGAAGATATCAATAGGAATTTCTTATACAATTCTTCCAAGAGCACATTATTTGAGTTGAATGAATGATTTATTATTGTAAGAGTTCATTGTGTTTGGACTTGGTTTTCTGTTTTCACCATCACCCTACCTGAGTTAGCTTGTTTATTTGTCGCCATGGTTTCTGATTTGATTAGTAATTGTTTTCAGCTGTTGCCTAATTGGCTCTCTTTGTTTTCTTCCAGTATCTGCCTGTGTTTCAGTCTTCTGTTGTCAGTTCTCGTTAATGTTAGTTCTGAGTTTGGTTTAGGTTTTCTTTGTATTAATAAAGTTTGTTTGAATTGATCTTCTTCGTCTTGCCTTCTGCCTGTACCACGCTGAGAAAACGTGAAAATTATATACTTAAACTATAATATAATATAATATAATATAATATAATATAATAATATGCACATTTTATTATTATTATTATTATTATTATTATTATTATTATTATTATTATTAGGCCTATTATTTTATTTATTAAATTTTACGCTACCAATCAAAAGTCTGGAATAATTAAGATTGTTTAATTATTTTGAAAAGTATATTTTGCTCACCAAGACTGCATTTATTTTATCAAAAATATAGTAATATAGTGAAATAACATTTACATTATATATATATATATATATATATATATATATATATATATATATATATATATATATATATATATATATATATATATATATATATATATATATATATATATATATATATGAATTTTTTAATATAAATGTAATTTAATTAATCCAGTCTTCCGTGTCACATGATCCTTCAGAAATCATAATATGCTGATTTTATGCTCAGTTATTAATATATATATATATATATATATATATATATATATATATATATATATATATATATATATATATATATATATATATATATATATATATTTTTTTAAAGTTAGACATCAACCTTCTTAGTATTCCTCAATCAATCAATAACAAAAAAAGTGTATGTATATATATATATATATATAATATAATAAGTGTATATATATATATATATATATATATATATATATATATATATTATTGCTATAAAGTATTAGTAATGGTTCTTATCAATGTTGAAAGATTTAAGAATTTATTTAAAATAAAACTCTTTTGTAATATCATAAATGCCTTAATTGCCAATTTAATGCATCCTTGCAAGTATTAATTATTATTTTTTATTTTATTTATTTTTTAAATATGAAGCAGCACAACTGTTTTTAATATTGATAATAATAATAAATATTTATTGAGCATCAAATCATAATATTATGATTTCTGAAAGATCATGTGACACTGAAGACTGGAGTAATGATGCTGAAAATGCAGCTTTAATCACAGGAATAGATTACATTTTACAATATATGGAAATAGAAAACAGTTATCTTAAATTTGCATAAAGTGATATCAACATCACTGTTTTTATTGCATTTCAAATCAATGCAGCCTTGGTGAGCATAAGAGACCTCTTTCAAAATAATTTAAACTTTAATTTCTTACCAACCCCAAACTTTTGACCAGTAGTTAGAAGAATTTTAGGAGATGCATTTGAGAAAATGATGAAGTAGATCTCCTGAGCTATGAGAAAACAACCTCAGAGCAATACATTTTCTCCTTGGGCATCTGCCTGTCAGGAGGTAAATGACTGCCGGCATGAGTTAAAAGCAATAAATCAGGTTCAGAAACATCATGCAGATAATCACTGTGGTTAAGAGGCAGTGATGGCGCATTAACCCCAGTAATGGGTGGGTTTTGGTTGAGGATGGGCCACCATATGTCATTAAGCACTTTCGAGCCACATGAGCACAATACTGCTAGTTCCACTGAATTACACCACAAATTAATCATCCCATTATGCAGTAATGCAAGAGGTATCGCTTGTGTCAGGATGGATCATCGCAATTTGTGAAAAGCAGCTTCTTAAATCAGACATGAAGTAACCACTGGCCCACTTCACTGAAATCAGATTGAAGTGTTTGTGTCTTTGTGCATTCTTGCCCATCAAGCCAGTTCTCAACGCATTAACCTCTCTATCCATTCACTATGAAGACAAATGTGGATTACCTCAGATTAATGAACACAATAAATACAGTCTGAGGCATACAAATTCTCCCTTGAAACAATGGAAGATCAAATAGCAAGCATTCTCATTAAACCCCATCCATATGTATTAGTAAAGAGGCTTGAATGTATTATTTAGATTAATTTAAAAAAACAAAACAAAAAAAAACAAACATGAAAGATGAAGCATTATCAAAGATTAAAAAAGAGCATCTGGTCAGTTATGTCACAGTGATTCAATTTTGAATGCTGAATCCCATCTTAACTGGTCAAAGTAAAAGACACATTTCAACACACATTAAAAGTTTCAGAGGGTGAATTGTTAAATGTGTCACCATTTTGTTTGATTCACAGTGTAGTATTGCAGACGCTCACAGCAGAGATATTGTAAAATAGTATGACAATGTAAAATAACAATTTTTTGTTTGAATATATGAGACTAGCAGGTGCACACGTGTCCGAATACACTTTTGCTAGTTTAAAGGTGCCCTGGATTGAAAAATTGAATTAACCTTGGCATAGTTGAATAACAAGAGTTCAGTACATGGAAATCACATACCACGAGTCTCAAACACCATTGCTTCCACCTTCATATGTAGATCTCGTGCCTGAAAAGCACCACAAAAAAATAGGCGAATCTCAACATAACACTGACTGTGATGCAACAGTCGGGATCATTAATATGTACAGAATGGCAGATCATGTTCCAGGCTGTGCAGGGGATGTGAGGACTTTTCATAGCGTTCCCACAGAACAAAACTGTCAACAGGCATGGTTGATGTTTACCTATAACCGGATACCGCAACAATTTAATTAAAAGTTGTTCGTTTGCTCAGCCCATTTCATGGACAGTTTTTCTAACCTGGGACAATATCAAGCAGGCTTCGCTCAGCGTCTGATACTGAAGAAGGATTCCTAATATATTCCCGCAAGCAGTAAGCAGTGATTTTATCCACTTCTTGTCTGTTGAAAATCATTTCTGATTAAACTGTTACCGGGTCCCCCTCTGTAGAAATGGCGTTCGGTTGGTTAAACGGTAGTTTCCGGTAGAAATTAGAAACCTAAAACCAAGGTTGTGACTGCTGACGTTATGAGTTAATGTGTAAAGTTAATGCTATATGCTAGTTAATATTTAGGCTGAAGTTCTAGTATTGACGTAACAGTTATGATTTGCAGGTTCTTACCGTTTTGCAGACTAAACTTACCACTCAGAAGTGTCCATTTACAATCTCAAAACAATCGGTTGTTCCTCCAAATCTGCATCTTCCTCAGAAACAGGCTCAAACACATAAGGTTGGATGCCTAATCTCTCCATTTTCATGCTGGACAGTAGAGATGTGTTTGCTGTCACTGAAATATGCCGCGCAGTGAAACAGCCAATCAGAGCAGAACTCCACATTACTATTCATGGCCCTTCCAAATAAGGCAAAAACAGACCATTTCATTCTAGGGACAATTTCTAGGGTTGTAAATGGACCTTTTTACGCTTAAATAAGCCACATATCCTATATGTAGATATCAGAGAACAATTTCAAATATTGTTTCAACTCATTCTAGGGCACCTTTAACAACGGAAAGGGTTGTACCTAGTCTCTTATTGAGTCATGGGTGTGTTTTGGGCATAGCGTGCAATAAACCAATCAGAGTCTCATCACCCATTCCCTTTAAAAGCCAGGAAATGGTGGATTTGCTATTTACATGGCGGAATATAGACACCCTCAACCTGACAAGCCAGTTTAAATACATGTGTGTATTGCCACAGTTGGTCAAATAATAAGCCAGTTTCATGCAATGACTATACATTATGACATGTAAGCTTATTCATCTTACTTTTATTAGGGCCTGAGCACCAATGGCATGAGGACCCTATTGTAATTGCTCGATCTATCATTCTTCTCCGAAATGAATCACATTTTTGAGGGTCTAAACATGCTCGAAAACTCTTTAAACGTAGCACACGCATCAGAAGTGGTGACATTTACATCTGATATGGATTCGAGAATTAGGTTTGGCAAAATGGCTCGATAGCGCCACCTCCAAAATTTCCATTAAGTGTTGTTCATGCTACAATTCAAGTACAAGTATGAAATTCGGTAGACACATGTAACAGCCCAATACCTACAAAAAAAGTCTCCTGGTACGAAATCTGAAAACCCAACAGGAAGTGAGATATTTTGAATTTTCTTTGCAAAACGTTTGCAAATTTTGCCATTTCCAGATGTTGTACTTTAACAAACTCCTCCTAGAGATTTAATCAAATCAGCATCATATTTGCACAGTCTAATCTAAAGGCCTTTGCGACATTAAATTGCGACGATCTTAAGTTTTCCCTGAAGGGCGTGTCCGTGGTGGCCTCACAAAGTTTGATGTTTCACCATGAAACAGGAAGCTGTTGTAAATCAAGCATACAATGTCCAATCTGCCCCAAAGTTCACATGTTTGATAAGAGTCCTGGCCTGAAGACATCTACATGCCAATATTCAGTTACAGTCATAGCACCACCTGCTGGCAACAGGAAATGGCATGCTTTAAACTGTAATTCACTCCCAGAAACACATTTAAATAGGCCATGAAGTACCAAACATGCTAGAAACATGTTAAATTAAGCAACACTTGGCTAATTTATGCCACAAAACAGGAAGTTGTTGTAACTCAGGCATACAATGACCAATCTGTCTGTATGCTGACTTGTTTTGCATATACATTTTTTTTTCTTAGAACATCATAACTGAACAATTAAATGTAGCTGTATAATGAAAATATTTACTTTTCCTAAGTTGGCTGTTTTGTAAACGCATTTCATAAAGCCAAGAAATTACTTCTGACATGAGCACACAGCAAGTGTGTGCTTTCTGCATATGAATTTCTTGCACTTCACACACATGGTGCTGGTTTTGCTGTTGTGCTTGGATGTCAAAAAACACCAGCATGTTGAAAATTTGCATGCATGTTCATGATAAATGAAAAATCACAAAAATATCAAAAAAAAAAAATCAAAAAAAAAAAAAAAAAAGGTTTAATATTATATCAGGTAGCTTGAAAAATAAATGATAGGTAATTTTTACCATCTGTGGCTGACAAAATATTTTTCTGTATTGAAATAAGTGTGGAAAACCTATTTTTTTAGCTTCATAAGGTAGTAAAAAATTAAAATAAAATATAACCAATAAATCTTATTATTTTGGGTCGGTACAGTTGCCTTAGTGCGTTAAAATATGCGGGTCAAATTGACCTGCGAACATCACGAATGTTATACTAATTTTGTTTGTATATGTCAAAAACCACCAGCATGTTGAAACTTTGATGATAAATGAGAAAAAGTCACAAAATATCAAGAAAAAAAAGCATAGGTTAACCAGTATTTCCAACAACTAGAAAATCTAAACGGGTCAAATTGACCCGCAACATAACACAAGGGTTATACTTCACATGTTTGATAATAGTCCTGACCTGAAGACATCTACACGGCTATTCGGTTATAGTCAAAGTGCCACCTGCTGGCAGCAGGAAGTGTGGCACATCAAAGTGACATATTTCTCCTATATTTAACCGCTTAAATGCATCTCACCCACTATTCACTGTATTCCTGAGGCCACCGGATGGCAGTGGCTCTGGGTGTGAGGGCCTTTTAATTGCCGCTTGCAGCTTTAATTTTACATTTTTAATCCTTTTATTTTTAATATTTAAAAAACAATTGTGTGCAATAAGCATAGTGTTCTCGCAATGTGCACCTGCCTATAGGCACATATTACTAACGCTCCCTATAAATAACACACAAAATACCACACTATTGACTTTAGACCAGGTTTTTGTTGTTCAATGGTGCAGTCGTTTTCAGTTCCTCAAATTAGCAACGCACCAACAATGCGCCTGAACACATCTCGTTTTCAAACCAGCACTCCCATGGCTGTATATGATAACAATATATATATATATATATATATATATATATATATATATATATATATATATATATATATATATATATATATATATATATTGATTGCACATAACTTCCCTGTTCTACCCATACAGATGTAGTCTGCGTAAAAAGTACAATCTCTGATGTGTGCAAACCCATTCAGTGTGTGTTTTCCAAGTAAGTGAACTATCTGTATAAACATACATTACTTTAATTTTTTGATATCATTGTTTAAATGACATGGGCATTAGAGATTTAACTGAGCGTGACAAAGATCAGCTGTTTCCTTTTGGTTACAGAAACAACAGATGCCTTTATTTTAGTTACTTTTGCAAGCAGTGTACATATTTAAGCAAAACATCTTAGCTTGACATGAACAGTTGACTGTTTTTCAGTCTATGTTTATGTATCATTTAAAGCAGGCAGCACATTATGGTGGACTGCAATTATATAAATCATTACACAACAACTGAGTGACAGACTCGAGTCTGAAAATAAGCACTGATCCAGCGTGCCACTGTCCCATTACTGCTTCAACATCCCTAATCTACTGTGCAGGGGGTGTTATATTCTATCTATGATTTTAAGCCAATTACATTTCCATGAACTGGCTGCCTTTGCCATATAGATTCATATGCTTTAAGAAAATGTGAGCAGATGTAAGTTACTCAGTAATGAATTAATTTTTCATCCTTAGTTCACACATGCACATCTCTCATACACGCTCCCACCTCAAGAGACTGCGGTTAATTACATAGAAAGGTGCACGTTCACAAGGTGTCTTGTGTCCAACAGCACCAGTTGGCCGAGGGAATTAAAACAATTCAAAGGTCAAACGCACTCCTGTAAGGAAACCTGCCTCTAATTACTCCCAACATAATATCCATATGCTAACATTAATTCATCCTACTTCTACATATTTAGTTTATAATAATCTGCAGTTGGTTGTCATGTTAGGCACTGGTGTTCATTTTAGTTATTACACAGCTCTGTGGAATACTTGATTCTGATTGGTCATTCGCACCATCCAGCGGTATGTTATCCCTGATAACAACCGGTAAAAACTGATAACACAGGCTCATATGGATAGCTGATATGTCAGTGCTATACGCTTGCAAGGAATGTTTTTCTTCGTGGAAGTTTTGCGCTTGGTGAGGTAATTATGGAAGCTTATTTAAAACATTTTTAAACACAAAATAAAAAATTTTAAAAGATAATTGTGACTTTTTATCTCACAATTCAGACAACAGTTTTCTCAGAATTGCAAGATATAAATATGAGATATAAAGCCAGAATTGTGAGATATAAAGTCAGAATTGAGTGATATAAAGTCAGAATTGAGAGATAAAGTCAGAATTACATGATATAAAGTCAGAATTGAGAGATATAAAGTCAGAATTGAGATATAAAGTCAGAATTGAGATATAAAGTCAGAATTGTGAGATATAAAGTCAGAATTGTGTGATATAAAGTCAGAATTTAGATATAAAGCCAGAATTGTGAGATATAAAGTCAGAATTACATGATATAAAGTCAGAATTGTGAGATATAAAGTCAGAATTGTGAGATAAAGTCAGAATTGAGAGATATAAAGTCAGAATTGAGAGATAAAGTCAGAATTGTGTGATATAAAGTCAGAATTGAGATATAAAGTCAGAATTGAGAGATATAAAGTCAGAATTGTGAGATATAAAGTCAGAATTGTGAGATATAAAGTCAGAATTGTGAGATATAAAGTCAGAATGTGAGATATAAAGTCAGAATTGTGAGATATAAAGTCAGAATTGAGAGATATAAAGTCAGAATTGAGAGATATAAAGTCAGAATTGCGTGATATAAAGTCAGAATTGCGAGATATAAAGTCAGAATTGAGAGATATAAAGTCAGAATTGCGTGATATAAAGTCAGAATTGCGTGATATAAAGTCAGAATTGAGATATAAAGTCAGAATTGCGAGATATAAAGTCAGAATTGAGAGATATAAAGTCAGAATTACATGATATAAAGTCAGAATTGAGAGATATAAAGTCAGAATTGAGAGATATAAAGTCAGAATTACATGATATAAAGTCAGAATTGAGAGATATAAAGTCAGAATTGAGAGATATAAAGTCAGAATTGCGTGATATAAAGTCAGAATTGAGAGATATAAAGTCAGAATTGAGAGATATAAAGTCAGAATTGCGTGATATAAAGTCAGAATTGCGAGATATAAAGTCAGAATTGAGAGATATAAAGTCAGAATTGCGTGATATAAAGTCAGAATTGCGTGATATAAAGTCAGAATTGCGTGATATAAAGTCAGAATTGAGATATAAAGTCAGAATTGAGAGATATAAAGTCAGAATTGAGAGATATAAAGTCAGAATTACATGATATAAAGTCAGAATTGAGAGATATAAAGTCAGAATTGAGAGATATAAAGTCAGAATCGAGAGATATAAAGTCAGAATTGAGAGATATAAAGTCAGAATTACATGATATAAAGTCAGAATTGAGAGATATAAAGTCAGAATTGAGCGATATAAAGTCAGAATTGAGAGATATAAAGTCAGAATTGAGAGATATAAAGTCAGAATTGCATGATATAAAGTCAGAATTGCGTGATATAAAGTCAGAATTGTGAGATAAAGTCAGAATTGCGTGATATAAAGTCAGAATTGAGATATAAAGTCAGAATTGAGATATAAAGTCAGAATTGTGAGATAAAGTCAGAATTGAGATATAAAGTCAGAATTGAGAGATATAGTCAGAATTGAGATATAAAGTCAGAATTATGAGATATAAAGTCAGAATTGAGATATAAAGTCAGAATTGCGTGATATAAAGTCAAATTATGAGATATAAAGTCAGAATTGAGATATAAAGTCAGAATTGCGTGATATAAAGTCAGAATTGTGAGATATAAAGTCAATTGCGTGATATAAAGTCAAATTGAGATATAAAGTCAGAATTGCGAGATATAAAGTCAGAATTGAGAGATATAAAGTCAGAATTACATGATATAAAGTCAGAATTGAGAGATATAAAGTCAGAATTACATGATATAAAGTCAGAATTGAGATATAAAGTCAGAATTGAGATATAAAGTCAGAATTGAGAGATATAAAGTCAGAATTGAGATATAAAGTCAGAATTGTGAGATATAAAGTCAGAATTGCGAGATATAAAGTCAGAATTGTGAGATATAAAGTCAGAATTACATGATATAAAGTCAGAATTGAGATATAAAGTCAGAATTGAGAGATATAAAGTCAGAATTGAGATATAAAGTCAGAATTGTGAGATATAAAGTCAGAATTGTGATATAAAGTCAGAATTATGAGATATAAAGTCAGAATTACATGAAATAAAGTCAGTATTGTGTGATATAAAGTCAGAATTGTGAGATATAAGGTCAGAATTTATAGATATAAAGTCAGAATTGTGAGATATAAAGTCAGAATTGTGAGATATAAGGTCAGAATTTATAGATATAAAGTCAGAATTGTGAGATATAAAGTCAGAATTGTGAGATATAAAGTCAGAATTATGAGATATAAAGTCAGAATTACATGATATAAAGTCAGAATTGTGAGATATAAAGTCAGAATTGAGATATAAAGTCAGAATTGAGATATAAAGTCAGAATTGCGTGATATAAAGTCAGAATTGTGTGATATAAAGTCAGAATTGTGAGATATAAAGTCAGAATTGAGAGATATAAACTCAGAATTGAGTGATATAAAGTCAGAATTGTGAGATATAAAGTCAGAATTGAGATATAAAGTCAGAATTGTGTGATATAAAGTCAGAATTGTGAGATATAAAGTCAGAATTGAGAGATATAAACTCAGAATTGAGATATAAAGTCAGAATTGCGAGATATAAAGTCAGAATTGAGAGATATAAAGTCAGAATTACATGATATAAAGTCAGAATTGAGAGATATAAAGTCAGAATTGAGAGATATAAAGTCAGAATTGAGAGATATAAAGTCAGAATTACATGATATAAAGTCAGAATTGAGAGATATAAAGTCAGAATTACATGATATAAAGTCAGAATTGAGAGATATAAAGTCAGAATTGAGCGATATAAAGTCAGAATTGAGAGATATAAAGTCAGAATTGAGAGATATAAAGTCAGAATTGCATGATATAAAGTCAGAATTGCGTGATATAAAGTCAGAATTGTGAGATAAAGTCAGAATTGCGTGATATAAAGTCAGAATTGAGATATAAAGTCAGAATTGAGATATAAAGTCAGAATTGTGAGATAAAGTCAGAATTGAGATATAAAGTCAGAATTGAGAGATATAGTCAGAAATTGAGATATAAAGTCAGAATTATGAGATATAAAGTCAGAATTGAGATATAAAGTCAGAATTGCGTGATATAAAGTCAGAATTGCGTGATATAAAGTCAGAATTGCGTGATATAAAGTCAGAATTGAGATATAAAGTCAGAATTGAGATATAAAGTCAGAATTGAGAGATATAAAGTCAGAATTACATGATATAAAGTCAGAATTGAGAGATATAAAGTCAGAATTACATGATATAAAGTCAGAATTACATGATATAAAGTCAGAATTGAGATATAAAGTCAGAATTGAGATATAAAGTCAGAATTGAGAGATATAAAGTCAGAATTGAGATATAAAGTCAGAATTGTGAGATATAAAGTCAGAATTGCGAGATATAAAGTCAGAATTGTGAGATATAAAGTCAGAATTACATGATATAAAGTCAGAATTGAGATATAAAGTCAGAATTGAGAGATATAAAGTCAGAATTGAGATATAAAGTCAGAATTGTGAGATATAAAGTCAGAATTGTGATATAAAGTCAGAATTATGAGATATAAAGTCAGAATTACATGAAATAAAGTCAGTATTGTGTGATATAAAGTCAGAATTGTGAGATATAAGGTCAGAATTTATAGATATAAAGTCAGAATTGTGAGATATAAAGTCAGAATTGTGAGATATAAGGTCAGAATTTATAGATATAAAGTCAGAATTGTGAGATATAAAGTCAGAATTGTGAGATATAAAGTCAGAATTATGAGATATAAAGTCAGAATTACATGATATAAAGTCAGAATTGTGAGATATAAAGTCAGAATTGAGATATAAAGTCAGAATTGAGATATAAAGTCAGAATTGCGTGATATAAAGTCAGAATTGTGTGATATAAAGTCAGAATTGTGAGATATAAAGTCAGAATTGAGAGATATAAACTCAGAATTGAGTGATATAAAGTCAGAATTGTGAGATATAAAGTCAGAATTGAGATATAAAGTCAGAATTGTGTGATATAAAGTCAGAATTGTGAGATATAAAGTCAGAATTGAGAGATATAAACTCAGAATTGAGATATAAAGTCAGAATTATGAGATATAAAGTCAGAATTGAGAGATATAAAGTCAGAATTACATGATATAAAGTCAGAATTGAGAGATATAAAGTCAGAATTGAGAGATATAAAGTCAGAATTGAGAGATATAAAGTCAGAATTACATGATATAAAGTCAGAATTGAGAGATATAAAGTCAGAATTACATGATATAAAGTCAGAATTGAGAGATATAAAGTCAAATTGAGCGATATAAAGTCAGAATTGAGAGATATAAAGTCAGAATTGAGAGATATAAAGTCAGAATTGCATGATATAAAGTCAGAATTGCGTGATATAAAGTCAGAATTGTGAGATAAAGTCAGAATTGCGTGATATAAAGTCAGAATTGAGATATAAAGTCAGAATTGAGATATAAAGTCAAATTGTGAGATAAAGTCAGAATTGAGATATAAAGTCAGAATTGAGAGATATAGTCAGAATTGAGATATAAAGTCAGAATTATGAGATATAAAGTCAGAATTGAGATATAAAGTCAGAATTGCGTGATATAAAGTCAGAATTGCGTGATATAAAGTCAGAATTGAGATATAAAGTCAGAATTTGAGATATAAAGTCAGAATTGAGAGATATAAAGTCAGAATTACATGATATAAAGTCAGAATTGAGAGATATAAAGTCAGAATTACATGATATAAAGTCAGAATTACATGATATAAAGTCAGAATTGAGATATAAAGTCAGAATTGAGATATAAAGTCAGAATTGAGAGATATAAAGTCAGAATTGAGATATAAAGTCAGAATTGTGAGATATAAAGTCAGAATTAAGAGATATAAAGTCAGAATTGTGAGATATAAAGTCAGAATTACATGATATAAAGTCAGAATTGAGATATAAAGTCAGAATTGAGAGATATAAAGTCAGAATTGAGATATAAAGTCAGAATTGTGAGATATAAAGTCAGAATTGTGATATAAAGTCAGAATTGTGAGATATAAAGTCAGAATTACATGAAATAAAGTCAGTATTGTGTGATATAAAGTCAGAATTGTGAGATATAAGGTCAGAATTTATAGATATAAAGTCAGAATTGTGAGATATAAAGTCAGAATTGTGAGATATAAGGTCAGAATTTATAGATATAAAGTCAGAATTACATGATATAAAGTCAGAATTGTGAGATATAAAGTCAGAATTGAGATATAAAGTCAGAATTGAGATATAAAGTCAGAATTGCGTGATATAAAGTCAGAATTGTGTGATATAAAGTCAGAATTGTGAGATATAAAGTCAGAATTGAGAGATATAAACTCAGAATTGAGTGATATAAAGTCAGAATTGTGAGATATAAAGTTAGATATAAAGTCAGAATTATGAGATGTAAAGTCAGAATTGAGAGATATAAAGTCAGAATTGAGATATAAAGTCAGAATTGAGATATAAAGTCAGAATTGTGTGATATAAAGTCAGAATTGTGAGATATAAAGTCAGAATTGAGAGATATAAACTCAGAATTGAGTGATATAAAGTCAGAATTGTGAGATATAAAGTTAGATATAAAGTCAGAATTATGAGATGTAAAGTCAGAATTGAGAGATATAAAGTCAGAATTGAGAGATATAAGGTCAGAATTGTGAGATATAAAGTTAGATATAAAGTCAATTATGAGATATAAAGTCAGAATTGAGAGATATAAAGTCAGAATTGTGAGATATAAAGTCAGATATAAAGTCAGAATTGAGAGATATAAGGTCAGAATTGTGAGATATAAAGTTAGATATAAAGTCAGAATTATGAGATATAAAGTCAGAATTGTGAGATATAAAGTCAGATATAAAGTCAGAATTATGAGATATAAAGTCAGAATTGTGAGATATAAAGTCAGAATTGAGAGAGATAAAGTCAGAATTGTGTGATATAAAGTCAGAATTGTGAGATATAAAGTCAGAATTGAGAGATATAAACTCAGAATTGAGTGATATAAAGTCAGAATTGTGAGATATAAAGTTAGATATAAAGTCAGAATTATGAGATGTAAAGTCAGAATTGAGAGATATAAAGTCAGAATTGAGATATAAAGTCAGAATTGAGATATAAAGTCAGAATTGTGTGATATAAAGTCAGAATTGTGAGATATAAAGTCAGAATTGAGAGATATAAACTCAGAATTGAGTGATATAAAGTCAGAATTGTGAGATATAAAGTTAGATATAAAGTCAGAATTATGAGATGTAAAGTCAGAATTGAGAGATATAAAGTCAGAATTGAGAGATATAAGGTCAAATTGTGAGATATAAAGTTAGATATAAAGTCAGAATTATGAGATATAAAGTCAGAATTGAGAGATATAAAGTCAGAATTGTGAGATATAAAGTCAGATATAAAGTCAGAATTATGAGATATAAAGTCAGAATTGTGAGATATAAAGTCAGAATTGAGAGAGATATAAAGTCAGAATTGCGAGATATAAAGTCAGAATTGTGATATAAAGTCAGAATTGTGAGATATAAAGTCAGAATTACATGAAATAAAGTCAGTATTGTGTGATATAAAGTCAGAATTGTGAGATATAAGGTCAGAATTTATAGATATAAAGTCAGAATTGTGAGATATAAAGTCAGAATTGTGAGATATAAGGTCAGAATTTATAGATATAAAGTCAGAATTACAGATATAAAGTCAGAATTGTGAGATATAAAGTCAGAATTGAGATATAAAGTCAGAATTGAGATATAAAGTCAGAATTGCGTGATATAAAGTCAGAATTGTGTGATATAAAGTCAGAATTGTGAGATATAAAGTCAGAATTGAGAGATATAAACTCAGAATTGAGTGATATAAAGTCAGAATTGTGAGATATAAAGTTAGATATAAAGTCAGAATTATGAGATGTAAAGTCAGAATTGAGAGATATAAAGTCAGAATTGAGATATAAAGTCAGAATTGAGATATAAAGTCAGAATTGTGTGATATAAAGTCAGAATTGTGAGATATAAAGTCAGAATTGAGAGATATAAACTCAGAATTGAGTGATATAAAGTCAGAATTGTGAGATATAAAGTTAGATATAAAGTCAGAATTATGAGATGTAAAGTCAGAATTGAGAGATATAAAGTCAGAATTGAGAGATATAAGGTCAGAATTGTGAGATATAAGTTAGATATAAAGTCAGAATTATGAGATATAAAGTCAGAATTGAGAGATATAAAGTCAGAATTGTGAGATATAAAGTCAGATATAAAGTCAGAATTATGAGATATAAAGTCAGAATTGTGAGATATAAAGTCAGAATTGAGAGAGATAAAGTCAGAATTGTGTGATATAAAGTCAGAATTGTGAGATATAAAGTCAGAATTGAGAGATATAAACTCAGAATTGAGTGATATAAAGTCAGAATTGTGAGATATAAAGTCAGATATAAAGTCAAATTATGAGATATAAAGTCAGAATTGTGAGATATAAAGTCAGAATTGAGAGAGATAAAGTCAGAATTGTGAGATATAAAGTCAGAATTGAGATATAAAGTCAGAATTGTGTGATATAAAGTCAAATTGTGAGATATAAAGTCAGAATTGAGAGATATAAACTCAGAATTGAGATATAAAGTCAGAAGTGTGAGATATAAAGTCAGAATTGAGAGATATAAAGTCAGAATTACATGATATAAAGTCAGAATTGAGAGATATAAAGTCAGAATTGAGAGATATAAAGTCAGAATTGAGAGATATAAAGTCAGAATTACATGATATAAAGTCAGAATTGAGAGATATAAAGTCAGAATTACATGATATAAAGTCAGAATTGAGAGATATAAAGTCAGAATTGAGCGATATAAAGTCAGAATTGAGAGATATAAAGTCAGAATTGAGAGATATAAAGTCAGAATTGCATGATATAAAGTCAGAATTGCGTGATATAAAGTCAGAATTGTGAGATAAAGTCAGAATTGCGTGATATAAAGTCAAATTGAGATATAAAGTCAGAATTGAGATATAAAGTCAGAATTGTGAGATAAAGTCAAATTGAGATATAAAGTCAGAATTGAGAGATATAGTCAGAATTGAGATATAAAGTCAGAATTATGAGATATAAAGTCAGAATTGAGATATAAAGTCAGAATTGCGTGATATAAAGTCAGAATTGCGTGATATAAAGTCAGTGCGTGATATAAAGTCAGAATTGAGATATAAAGTCAATTGCGAGATATAAAGTCAGAATTGAGAGATATAAAGTCAGAATTACATGATATAAAGTCAGAATTGAGAGATATAAAGTCAGAATTACATGATATAAAGTCAGAATTACATGATATAAAGTCAGAATTGAGATATAAAGTCAGAATTGAGATATAAAGTCAGAATTGAGAGATATAAAGTCAGAATTGAGATATAAAGTCAGAATTGTGAGATATAAAGTCAGAATTGAGATATAAAGTCAGAATTGTGAGATATAAAGTCAGAATTACATGATATAAAGTCAGAATTGAGATATAAAGTCAGAATTGAGAGATATAAAGTCAGAATTGAGATATAAAGTCAGAATTGTGAGATATAAAGTCAAATTGTGATATAAAGTCAGAATTGTGAGATATAAAGTCAAATTACATGAAATAAAGTCAGTATTGTGTGATATAAAGTCAGAATTGAGAGATATAAACTCAGAATTGAGTGATATAAAGTCAGAATTGTGAGATATAAAGTTAGATATAAAGTCAGAATTATGAGATGTAAAGTCAGAATTGAGAGATATAAAGTCAGAATTGAGAGATATAAGGTCAGAATTGTGAGATATAAAGTTAGATATAAAGTCAAATTATGAGATATAAAGTCAGAATTGAGAGATATAAAGTCAGAATTGTGAGATATAAAGTCAGATATAAAGTCAGAATTATGAGATATAAAGTCAGAATTGTGAGATATAAAGTCAGAATTGAGAGAGATAAAGTCAGAATTATGAGATATAAAGTCAAATTGTGATATAAAGTCAGAATTGTGAGATATAAAGTCAGAAATTGTGATATAAAGTCAGAATTGTGAGATATAAAGTCAGAATTACATGAAATAAAGTCAGTATTGTGTGATATAAAGTCAGAATTGTGAGATATAAGGTCAGAATTTATAGATATAAAGTCAAATTGTGAGATATAAAGTCAGAATTGTGAGATATAAGGTCAGAATTTATAGATATAAAGTCAGAATTACATGATATAAAGTCAGAATTGTGAGATATAAAGTCAGAATTGAGATATAAAGTCAGAATTGAGATATAAAGTCAGAAGTGCGTGATATAAAGTCAGAATTGTGTGATATAAAGTCAGAATTGTGAGATATAAAGTCAGAATTGAGAGAGATATAAACTCAGAATTGAGTGATATAAAGTCAGAATTGTGAGATATAAAGTTAGATATAAAGTCAGAATTATGAGATGTAAAGTCAGAATTGAGAGATATAAAGTCAGAATTGAGATATAAAGTCAGAATTGAGATATAAAGTCAGAATTGTGTGATATAAAGTCAGAATTGTGAGATATAAAGTCAGAATTGAGAGATATAAACTCAGAATTGAGTGATATAAAGTCAGAATTGTGAGATATAAAGTTAGATATAAAGTCAGAATTATGAGATGTAAAGTCAGAATTGAGAGATATAAAGTCAGAATTGAGAGATATAAGGTCAGAATTGTGAGATATAAAGTTAGATATAAAGTCAGAATTATGAGATATAAAGTCAGAATTGAGAGATATAAAGTCAGAATTGTGAGATATAAAGTCAGATATAAAGTCAGAATTATGAGATATAAAGTCAGAATTGTGAGATATAAAGTCAGAATTGAGAGAGATAAAGTCAGAATTGTGTGATATAAAGTCAGAATTGTGAGATATAAAGTCAGAATTGAGAGATATAAACTCAGAATTGAGTGATATAAAGTCAGAATTGTGAGATATAAAGTCAGATATAAAGTCAGAATTATGAGATATAAAGTCAGAATTGTGAGATATAAAGTCAGAATTGAGAGAGATAAAGTCAGAATTGTGAGATATAAAGTCAGAATTGAGATATAAAGTCAGAATTGTGTGATATAAAGTCAGAATTGTGAGATATAAAGTCAGAATTGAGAGATATAAACTCAGAATTGAGATATAAAGTCAGAATTGCGAGATATAAAGTCAGAATTGAGAGATATAAAGTCAGAATTACATGATATAAAGTCAGAATTGAGAGATATAAAGTCAGAATTGAGAGATATAAAGTCAGAATTGAGAGATATAAAGTCAGAATTACATGATATAAAGTCAGAATTGAGAGATATAAAGTCAGAATTACATGATATAAAGTCAGAATTGAGAGATATAAAGTCAGAATTGAGCGATATAAAGTCAGAATTGAGAGATATAAAGTCAGAATTGAGAGATATAAAGTCAGAATTGCATGATATAAAGTCAATTGCGTGATATAAAGTCAGAATTGTGAGATAAAGTCAGAATTGCGTGATATAAAGTCAGAATTGAGATATAAAGTCAGAATTGAGATATAAAGTCAAATTGTGAGATAAAGTCAGAATTGAGATATAAAGTCAGAATTGAGAGATATAGTCAGAATTGAGATATAAAGTCAGAATTATGAGATATAAAGTCAGAATTGAGATATAAAGTCAGAATTGCGTGATATAAAGTCAGAATTGCGTGATATAAAGTCAGAATTGCGTGATATAAAGTCAGAATTGAGATATAAAGTCAGAATTAAGAGATATAAAGTCAGAATTGAGAGATATAAAGTCAGAATTACATGATATAAAGTCAGAATTGAGAGATATAAAGTCAAATTACATGATATAAAGTCAGAATTACATGATATAAAGTCAGAATTGAGATATAAAGTCAGAATTGAGATATAAAGTCAGAATTGAGAGATATAAAGTCAGAATTGTGATATAAAGTCAGAATTGTGAGATATAAAGTCAGATATAAAGTCAAATTACATGATATAAAGTCAGAATTGAGATATAAAGTCAGAATTGAGATATAAAGTCAGAATTGAGAGATATAAAGTCAGAATTGTGATATAAAGTCAGAATTGTGAGATATAAAGTCAGATATAAAGTCAGAATTATGAGATATAAAGTCAGAATTGTGAGATATAAAGTCAGAATTGAGAGAGATAAAGTCAGAATTGCGAGATATAAAGTCAGAATTGTGATATAAAGTCAGAATTGTGAGATATAAAGTCAAATTACATGAAATAAAGTCAGTATTGTGTGATATAAAGTCAGAATTGTGAGATATAAGGTCAGAATTTATAGATATAAAGTCAGAATTGTGAGATATAAAGTCAGAATTGTGAGATATAAGGTCAGAATTTATAGATATAAAGTCAGAATTACATGATATAAAGTCAGAATTGTGAGATATAAAGTCAGAATTGAGATATAAAGTCAGAATTGAGATATAAAGTCAGAATTGCGTGATATAAAGTCAGAATTGTGTGATATAAAGTCAGAATTGTGAGATATAAAGTCAGAATTGAGAGATATAAACTCAGAATTGAGTGATATAAAGTCAGAATTGTGAGATATAAAGTTAGATATAAAGTCAGAATTATGAGATGTAAAGTCAGAATTGAGAGATATAAAGTCAGAATTGAGATATAAAGTCAGAATTGAGATATAAAGTCAGAATTGTGTGATATAAAGTCAGAATTGTGAGATATAAAGTCAGAATTGAGAGATATAAACTCAGAATTGAGTGATATAAAGTCAGAATTGTGAGATATAAAGTTAGATATAAAGTCAGAATTATGAGATGTAAAGTCAGAATTGAGAGATATAAAGTCAGAATTGAGAGATATAAGGTCAGAATTGTGAGATATAAGTTAGATATAAAGTCAGAATTATGAGATATAAAGTCAGAATTGAGAGATATAAAGTCAGAATTGTGAGATATAAAGTCAGATATAAAGTCAGAATTATGAGATATAAAGTCAGAATTGTGAGATATAAAGTCAGAATTGAGAGAGATAAAGTCAGAATTGTGTGATATAAAGTCAGAATTGTGAGATATAAAGTCAGAATTGAGAGATATAAACTCAGAATTGAGTGATATAAAGTCAGAATTGTGAGATATAAAGTCAGATATAAAGTCAGAATTATGAGATATAAAGTCAGAATTGTGAGATATAAAGTCAGAATTGAGAGAGATAAAGTCAGAATTGTGAGATATAAAGTCAGAATTGAGATATAAAGTCAGAATTGTGTGATATAAAGTCAGAATTGTGAGATATAAAGTCAGAATTGAGAGATATAAACTCAGAATTGAGATATAAAGTCAAGAATTGCAGAGATATAAAGTCAGAATTGAGAGATATAAAGTCAAATTACATGATATAAAGTCAGAATTGAGAGATATAAAGTCAGAATTGAGAGATATAAAGTCAGAATTGAGAGATATAAAGTCAGAATTACATGATATAAAAGTCAGAATTGAGAGATATAAAGTCAGAATTACATGATATAAAGTCAGAATTGAAGAGATATAAAGTCAGAATTGAGCGATATAAAGTCAGAATTGAGAGATATAAAGTCAGAATTGAGAGATATAAAGTCAGAATTGCATGATATAAAGTCAGAATTGCGTGATATAAAGTCAGAATTGTGAGATAAAGTCAGAATTGCGTGATATAAAGTCAGAATTGAGATATAAAGTCAGAATTGAGATATAAAGTCAGAATTGTGAGATAAAGTCAGAATTGAGATATAAAGTCAGAATTGAGAGATATAGTCAGAATTGAGATATAAAGTCAGAATTATGAGATATAAAGTCAGAATTGAGATATAAAGTCAGAATTGCGTGATATAAAGTCAGAATTGCGTGATATAAAGTCAGAATTGCGTGATATAAAGTCAGAATTGAGATATAAAGTCAGAATTGCGAGATATAAAGTCAGAATTGAGAGATATAAAGTCAGAATTACATGATATAAAGTCAGAATTGAGAGATATAAAGTCAGAATTACATGATATAAAGTCAGAATTACATGATATAAAGTCAGAATTGAGATATAAAGTCAGAATTGAGATATAAAGTCAGAATTGAGAGATATAAAGTCAGAATTGAGATATAAAGTCAGAATTGTGAGATATAAAGTCAGAATTGCGAGATATAAAGTCAGAATTGTGAGATATAAAGTCAGAATTACATGATATAAAGTCAGAATTGAGATATAAAGTCAGAATTGAGAGATATAAAGTCAGAATTGAGATATAAAGTCAGAATTGTGAGATATAAAGTCAGAATTGTGATATAAAGTCAGAATTGTGAGATATAAAGTCAGAATTACATGAAATAAAGTCAGTATTGTGTGATATAAAGTCAGAATTGAGAGATATAAACTCAGAATTGAGTGATATAAAGTCAGAATTGTGAGATATAAAGTTAGATATAAAGTCAGAATTATGAGATGTAAAGTCAGAATTGAGAGATATAAAGTCAGAATTGAGAGATATAAGGTCAGAATTGTGAGATATAAAGTTAGATATAAAGTCAGAATTATGAGATATAAAGTCAGAATTGAGAGATATAAAGTCAGAATTGTGAGATATAAAGTCAGATATAAAGTCAGAATTATGAGATATAAAGTCAGAATTGTGAGATATAAAGTCAGAATTGAGAGAGATAAAGTCAGAATTGCGAGATATAAAGTCAGAATTGTGATATAAAGTCAAATTGTGAGATATAAAGTCAGAATTACATGAAATAAAGTCAGTATTGTGTGATATAAAGTCAGAATTGTGAGATATAAGGTCAGAATTTATAGATATAAAGTCAGAATTGTGAGATATAAAGTCAGAATTGTGAGATATAAGGTCAGAATTTATAGATATAAAGTCAGAATTACATGATATAAAGTCAGAATTGTGAGATATAAAGTCAGAATTGAGATATAAAGTCAGAATTGAGATATAAAGTCAGAATTGCGTGATATAAAGTCAGAATTGTGTGATATAAAGTCAGAATTGTGAGATATAAAGTCAGAATTGAGAGATATAAACTCAGAATTGAGTGATATAAAGTCAGAATTGTGAGATATAAAGTTAGATATAAAGTCAGAATTATGAGATGTAAAGTCAGAATTGAGAGATATAAAGTCAGAATTGAGATATAAAGTCAGAATTGAGATATAAAGTCAGAATTGTGTGATATAAAGTCAGAATTGTGAGATATAAAGTCAGAATTGAGAGATATAAACTCAGAATTGAGTGATATAAAGTCAGAATTGTGAGATATAAAGTTAGATATAAAGTCAGAATTATGAGATGTAAAGTCAGAATTGAGAGATATAAAGTCAGAATTGAGAGATATAAGGTCAGAATTGTGAGATATAAAGTTAGATATAAAGTCAGAATTATGAGATATAAAGTCAGAATTGAGAGATATAAAGTCAGAATTGTGAGATATAAAGTCAGATATAAAGTCAGAATTATGAGATATAAAGTCAGAATTGTGAGATATAAAGTCAGAATTGAGAGAGATAAAGTCAGAATTGTGTGATATAAAGTCAGAATTGTGAGATATAAAGTCAGAATTGAGAGATATAAACTCAGAATTGAGTGATATAAAGTCAGAATTGTGAGATATAAAGTCAGATATAAAGTCAGAATTATGAGATATAAAGTCAGAATTGTGAGATATAAAGTCAGAATTGAGAGAGATAAAGTCAGAATTGTGAGATATAAAGTCAGAATTGAGATATAAAGTCAGAATTGTGTGATATAAAGTCAGAATTGTGAGATATAAAGTCAGAATTGAGAGATATAAACTCAGAATTGAGATATAAAGTCAGAATTGCGAGATATAAAGTCAGAATTGAGAGATATAAAGTCAGAATTACATGATATAAAGTCAGAATTGAGAGATATAAAGTCAGAATTGAGAGATATAAAGTCAGAATTGAGAGATATAAAGTCAGAATTACATGATATAAAGTCAGAATTGAGAGATATAAAGTCAGAATTACATGATATAAAGTCAGAATTGAGAGATATAAAGTCAGAATTGAAGCGATATAAAGTCAGAATTGAGAGATATAAAGTCAGAATTGAGAGATATAAAGTCAGAATTGCATGATATAAAGTCAGAATTAGTGATATAAAGTCAGAATTGTGAGATAAAGTCAGAATTGCGTGATATAAAGTCAGAATTGAGATATAAAGTCAGAATTGAGATATAAAGTCAGAATTGTGAGATAAAGTCAGAATTGAGATATAAAGTCAGAATTGAGAGATATAGTCAGAATTGAGATATAAAGTCAGAATTATGAGATATAAAGTCAGAATTGAGATATAAAGTCAGAATTGCGTGATATAAAGTCAGAATTGCGTGATATAAAGTCAGAATTGCGTGATATAAAGTCAGAATTGAGATATAAAGTCAGAATTGCGAGATATAAAGTCAGAATTGAGAGATATAAAGTCAGAATTACATGATATAAAGTCAGAATTGAGAGATATAAAGTCAGAATTACATGATATAAAGTCAGAATTACATGATATAAAGTCAGAATTGAGATATAAAGTCAGAATTGAGATATAAAGTCAGAATTGAGAGATATAAAGTCAGAATTGAGATATAAAGTCAGAATTGTGAGATATAAAGTCAGAATTAAGAGATATAAAGTCAGAATTGTGAGATATAAAGTCAGAATTACATGATATAAAGTCAGAATTGAGATATAAAGTCAGAATTGAGAGATATAAAGTCAGAATTGAGATATAAAGTCAGAATTGTGAGATATAAAGTCAGAATTGTGATATAAAGTCAGAATTGTGAGATATAAAGTCAGAATTACATGAAATAAAGTCAGTATTGTGTGATATAAAGTCAGAATTGTGAGATATAAGGTCAGAATTTATAGATATAAAGTCAGAATTGTGAGATATAAAGTCAGAATTGTGAGATATAAGGTCAGAATTTATAGATATAAAGTCAGAATTACATGATATAAAGTCAGAATTGTGAGATATAAAGTCAGAATTGAGATATAAAGTCAGAATTGAGATATAAAGTCAGAATTGCGTGATATAAAGTCAGAATTGTGTGATATAAAGTCAGAATTGTGAGATATAAAGTCAGAATTGAGAGATATAAACTCAGAATTGAGTGATATAAAGTCAGAATTGTGAGATATAAAGTTAGATATAAAGTCAGAATTATGAGATGTAAAGTCAGAATTGAGAGATATAAAGTCAGAATTGAGATATAAAGTCAGAATTGAGATATAAAGTCAGAATTGTGTGATATAAAGTCAGAATTGTGAGATATAAAGTCAGAATTGAGAGATATAAACTCAGAATTGAGTGATATAAAGTCAGAATTGTGAGATATAAAGTTAGATATAAAGTCAGAATTATGAGATGTAAAGTCAGAATTGAGAGATATAAAGTCAGAATTGAGAGATATAAGGTCAGAATTGTGAGATATAAAGTTAGATATAAAGTCAGAATTATGAGATATAAAGTCAGAATTGAGAGATATAAAGTCAGAATTGTGAGATATAAAGAGATATAAAGTCAGATATAAAGTCAGAATTATGAGATATAAAGTCAGAATTGTGAGATATAAAGTCAGAATTGAGAGAGATAAAGTCAGAATGAGAGATAGTAGAGAGAATATATAAAGTCAGAATTGAGAGATATAAACTCAGAATTACATGAAATAAAGTCAGTATTAAAGTCAGTGATATAAAGTCATATAAATTTATAGATATAAAGTCAGAATTGTGAGATATAAAGTCAGAATTGTGAGATATATAAAGTCAGAATTTATAGATATAAAGTCAGAATTGAATTGAGAGATATAAAGTCAGAATTGTGAGATATAAAGTCAGAATTGAGATATAAAGTCAGAATTGAGAGATATAAAGTCAGAATTGTGAGATATAAAGTCAGATATGAGAATAAAGTCAGAATTGTGAGATATAAAGTCAGAATTGAGAGATATAAAGTCAGAATTGAGTGATATAAAGTCAGAATTGTGAGATATAAAGTTAGATATAAAGTCAGAATTGTGAGATATAAAGTCAGAATTATGAGATGTAAAGTCAGAATTGAGAGATATAAAGTCAGAATTGAGATATAAAGTCAGAATTGAGATATAAAGTCAGAATTGTGTGATATAAAGTCAGAATTGTGAGATATAAAGTCAGAATTGAGAGATATAAACTCAGAATTGAGTGATATAAAGTCAGAATTGTGAGATATAAAGTTAGATATAAAGTCAGAATTATGAGATGTAAAGTCAGAATTCAGAGAGATATAAAGTCAGAATTGAGAGATATAAGGTCAGAATTGTGTGATATAAAGTTAGATATAAAGTCAGAATTATGAGATATAAAGTCAGAATTGAGAGATATAAAGTCAGAATTGTGAGATATAAAGTCAGATATAAAGTCAGAATTATGAGATATAAAGTCAGAATTCAGAATAAAGTGTGAGAGATATAAAGTCAGAATTGAGAGAGATAAAGTCAGAGATATGTGTGATATAAAGTCAGAATTGTGAATTGTGAGATATAAAGTCAGAATCAGAATTAAAGAGAGATATAAAGTCAGAATTGAGTGATATAAAGTCAGAATTGTGAGATATAAAGTTAGATATAAAGTCAGAATTATGAGATGTCAAATTATAAAGTCAGAATTGAGAGATATAAAGTCAGAATTGAGATATAAAGTCAGAATTGAGATATAAAGTCAGAATTGTGTGATATAAAGTCAGAATTGTGAGATATAAAGTCAGAATTGAGAGATATAAACTCAGAATTGAGATATAAAGTCAGAATATGCAGAAGAGATATAAAGTCAGAATTGTGAGATATAAAGTCAGATATAAAGTCAGAATTATGAGATATAAAGTCAGAATTGTGAGATATAAAGTCAGAATTGAGAGAGATAAAGTCAGAATTGTGTGATATAAAGTCAGAATTGTGAGATATAAAGTCAGAATTGAGAGATATAAACTCAGAATTGAGTGATATAAAGTCAGAATTGTGAGATATAAAGTTAGATATAAAGTCAGAATTATGAGATGTAAAGTCAGAATTGAGAGATATAAAGTCAGAATTGAGATATAAAGTCAGAATTGAGATATAAAGTCAGAATTGTGTGATATAAAGTCAGAATTGTGAGATATAAAGTCAGAATTGAGAGATATAAACTCAGAATTGAGTGATATAAAGTCAGAATTGTGAGATATAAAGTTAGATATAAAGTCAGAATTATGAGATGTAAAGTCAGAATTGAGAGATATAAAGTCAGAATTGAGAGATATAAGGTCAGAATTGTGAGATATAAAGTTAGATATAAAGTCAGAATTATGAGATATAAAGTCAGAATTGAGAGATATAAAGTCAGAATTGTGAGATATAAAGTCAGATATAAAGTCAGAATTATGAGATATAAAGTCAGAATTGTGAGATATAAAGTCAGAATTGAGAGAGATAAAGTCAGAATTGCGAGATATAAAGTCAGAATTGTGATATAAAGTCAGAATTGTGAGATATAAAGTCAGAATTACATGAAATAAAGTCAGTATTGTGTGATATAAAGTCAGAATTGAGAGATATAAAGTCAGAATTGAGATATAAAGTCAGAATTGAGATATAAAGTCAGAATTGTGTGATATAAAGTCAGAATTGTGAGATATAAAGTCAGAATTGAGAGATATAAACTCAGAATTGAGTGATATAAAGTCAGAATTGTGAGATATAAAGTTAGATATAAAGTCAGAATTATGAGATGTAAAGTCAGAATTGAGAGATATAAAGTCAGAATTGAGAGATATAAACTCAGAATTGAGAGATATAAGGTCAGAATTGTGAGATATAAAGTTAGATATAAAGTCAGAATTATGAGATATAAAGTCAGAATTGAGAGATATAAAGTCAGAATTGTGAGATATAAAGTCAGATATAAAGTCAGAATTATGAGATATAAAGTCAGAATTGTGAGATATAAAGTCAGAATTGAGAGAGATAAAGTCAGAATTGTGTGATATAAAGTCAGAATTGTGAGATATAAAGTCAGAATTGAGTGATATAAAGTCAGAATTGTGAGATATAAAGTTAGATATAAAGTCAGAATTATGAGATGTAAAGTCAGAATTGAGAGATATAAAGTCAGAATTGAGATATAAAGTCAGAATTGAGATATAAAGTCAGAATTGTGTGATATAAAGTCAGAATTGTGAGATATAAAGTCAGAATTGAGAGATATAAACTCAGAATTGAGTGATATAAAGTCAGAATTGTGAGATATAAAGTTAGATATAAAGTCAGAATTATGAGATGTAAAGTCAGAATTGAGAGATATAAAGTCAGAATTGAGAGATATAAGGTCAGAATTGTGAGATATAAAGTTAGATATAAAGTCAGAATTATGAGATATAAAGTCAGAATTGAGAGATATAAAGTCAGAATTGTGAGATATAAAGTCAGATATAAAGTCAGAATTGAGAGATATAAGGTCAGAATTTAGAGAGATAAAGTCAGAATTATGAGATATAAAGTCAGAATTGTGATATAAAGTCAGAATTGTGAGATATAAAGTCAGAAATTACATGAAATAAAGTCAGTATTGTGTGATATAAAGTCAGAATTGTGAGATATAAGGTCAGAATTTATAGATATAAAGTCAGAATTGTGAGATATAAGGTCAGAATTTATAGATATAAAGTCAGAATTGTGAGATATAAAGTCAGAATTGAGATATAAAGTCAGAATTGAGATATAAAGTCAGAATTGTGAGATATAAAGTCAGAATTGAGAGATATAAAGTCAGAATTGAGAGATATAAGGTCAGAATTGTGAGATATAAAGTTAGATATAAAGTCAGAATTATGAGATATAAAGTCAGAATTGAGAGATATAAAGTCAGAATTGTGAGATATAAAGTCAGATATAAAGTCAGAATTATGAGATATAAAGTCAGAATTGTGAGATATAAAGTCAGAATTGAGAGAGATAAAGTCAGAATTGCGAGATATAAAGTCAGAATTGTGTGATATAAAGTCAGAATTGTGTTAAACAAAGTATAACTAGTACAACTAGTATAAGCTGTTTGTTTTATATTCCCGGAAGATATTAGCTACTGCTAATGGTCTCTCACAAGCATAAATAATTTTCTATATGGCGTTATTGAATTTTACATCCTGATTGGTTGACAGATGCTCTCTGGAGGTGTTAAACAATCTTCTTACCGAAAGTGTTTATGAAGCAGTTCCATGTTTGTGGACAATGTTATAGTTCTGTATCGTTTCACCTCAAGACGAACCAGAACAAGACTATGATCAAACAAGTTGGATACAAAATGAACAACAGTTTTGAGATTTTCTGAAATTACTTTTAGTAGCTATGGAAAACACTGCAATTTCAGCAGCTGGGTGAAAGCTGATTGGGGCGACTGTCCAGCCAAAAGTACTGTAATGGCATGTCATAATGTGACTGTAAGTCATTTATATGGCTCAGCAGCACAGGGACTTTGAAAAAGCTGTATGTACAACTATAAAAAAATAATCAAATCAAATCAAAATCAAATCACCTTTATTTATATAGCGCTTTTAACAAGTCCAATTGTTTCAAAGCAGCTTCACATTGTTAACAGGAAAATAATGCAACATAATTTGTACAGTCGTTCAGGTGAAACGGTGATGTTATCCAGCTCATTTCAAGTATCATATAGTGTCAATATGAGCAGATGTAATATAGATGAAATTTAGGTGTCTCCAACTGAGCAAGCCAAAAGCCAGAGGCAACGGTGGCAAGGAACCAAAACTCCTTCAGGGTCAGAATGGAGGAAAAAACCTTGGGAGAAACCAGGCTCAGTCGGGGTGCCAGTTCTCCTCTGGCCAACGAACAAACAGTGTATGATTATAATTCTGGCAACATAGCAGGTCTTAATTCATATTTGGCAAATAGATATTTGTAAGATTATTCGAAAGATTGGAATCATCACGCCGAAGACGGGTTTAATGACGATGTCGTGTCGATGCAGCATTTACGGGGGGAGTTTATTTGACATGTTCTCTGCAGATACTTCAGGGATGCGTTGGTCATGTCCAGGCGCTGGTCCACCATCTGATCTGGATACGGCCCGGATCCGGCTGACTGCAGTAAACCTCGGGATAAACAGAGAGACTAACATTAGCGTAGATGCCATTCTTCTTATGATGTAACAAGTACATCAGGTGTTATGGGAAGTGTTCCCGGTTCCGGCTGACCTAGTTAATGCAGCCTAACAATCATTTACTGATTTGAATAATAGAAATTGGTAATGTTTTATGTGTAAGCCATAGTAAAGAGATGCATTTTTAGTCTAGATTTAAACTGACAGAGTGTGTCTGCTTCCCGAACAATGCTAGGAAGACTGTTCCAGAGTTTAGGCGCTAAATAGGAAAAGGATCGACCGCCTGCAGTTGATTTTGATATTCTAGGTATTATCAACTGGCCAGAGTTTTGAGACCGCAATAGACGTGATGGAGTATAATGTGTTAAGAGTTCGCTCAAGTACTGGGGAGCTAAACCATTTAGTGCTTTGTAAGTAATAAGCAAGATTATAAAATTTATACGATGTTTAATAGGGAGCCAGTGCAGTGTTGACAGAACCGGGCTAATATGGTCATACTTCCTTGTTCTAGTAAGAGCTCGAGCTGCTGCGTTTTGGACCAGCTGGAGTTTGTTTATAAAGCGAGCAGGGCAACCACCCAGTAAAGCATTACAGTAATCTAGCCTTGAGGTCATGAACGCATGAATTAACTGTTCAGCATTTTGCATCGAAAGGATGTGCCGCAATTTAGATATATTTTTAAGATGGTAGAATGCAGTTTTACAGATGTTAGAAACGTGGCTTTCAAATGAAAGATTGGTATCAAAGAGCACACACACCCAGGTTCTTAACTGACGACGAGGACTTGACAGAGCAGCCATCGAGTGTTAGACAGTATTCTAGGTTACTACTTGCAGAGTTTTTTGTCCAATAATTAAAAATTCTGTTTTTTCTGAATTAAGTTGCAGGAAATTACTAGACATCCAATGTTTTATATCAGCTATGCATTCCGTTAATCTTGTGAATTGGTAAGTTTCGTCAGGGCGTGAAGAAATATAGAGCTGAGTATCGTCAGCATAACAGTGAAAACTAATGACATGCTTCCTAATGATATCTCCCAGTGGTAGCATGTACAGGGTGAAGAGCAACGGTCCTAGCACTGAGCCCTGCGGTACTCCATACTGAACTTGTGATCGGTGTGACATCTCTTCATTTACTGCTACAAACTGATAACGGTCAGATAAGTATACTCAAATAATCAACATGGGTTCACTGGAAAAGCCTACATTCTATACCTACATTTTTGCAAAACATGTACCAGTACTATACACATTACTGCAGTTCCCAGCTAAAATGAATGCTAGATGCAGTAAAACTTCCTTCCTTTTCACACAAAATTATGATTAAAGGGGCAAATTATCAGTTTAAAAAGGTTTATTTTCACATAGTTCCTTGCACAATACTATGTTGTGATCTAAAAAAAAAAAAAAAAAAAAATATATATATATATATATATATATATATATATATATATATATATATATATATATATATATATTATTTTATTTTTTTTTTTTTTTTTTTTTTTTTTTTTACCATAGTGCATGATTTGTAAACTAATACATTTTGATGTTTGTATCACATAACCAGTTCCATATGTATGTCTTTTCTGACATAGTAAAGATGCTCTGTAGCTCCCCTGGTACAGCATCGTTCTGTGAAACACAAGTCATGATAAAATAACTCAAAGACATTTAAAAGCAACTAAAATAATATGGTTGTTTCAGCAAATGCAATTTTATCATAATCAAATCATAAAATATTCATAATCAAATTACTAAGCAATCAATGAATGGATTTTACAGCGTGTGCACTTACTGTATACTTACTTAAGAAAGTACAGGGTAATACAACTTGACTACATGGTTAAGGTTAGGTTTAGGGTAGGTTCAGGATGATTACCTAGTTATTATAGTACCTAGTTATTGTAATCACTAGTATGTACATGTGGACAGGACTGTAAAATAAAGTGCTTCCACATTCACAGTATATTTGGTCACACAATGGCAGAAATCTGGGAAGTGCAGTAAATTAGAAGATACTTTTTTATAGTCTGAATTAAACCACCTAGACCATGTCAGATGAGTTCTTGTTGCCTCTTCACAGAGTCTACTCTGTTAGACCCCATCATGATTATTGTGTCACTGACAGTGTCTAATGACAACACACAGTAGCTTGAACTGAGGAGTATGTCAGTACAACAAAGAAAAGATTTCAAGTATTCTGTATTCTGGCCCAGAACTCACGTAATAGACAATTAACGTCACTGTATGGTTTCCTGATTAAAATGCACGCTCACGTTTGGTAGACTGTTTCATTTGAACTACTATATAGTCTTCAGTCCTAATAGATTTTTTTTTTTCTTTCACTTGTATAGGCAGAAGGTTAAAATGTTAGTTCACACAAAAATGAAAATTATTCCATCATTTACTCACCCTCAAGCCATCCCAAGTGTATATGACATTCATTCTCAGGCGAATACAAAAACAAAGTTATATTAAAAAATGTCCTGGCTCTTCCAAGCATTATAATTGCAATGAATGGCAGCTCAAAATTTGAAGCCCAAAAAATTGCATCTATCCATTATAAAAGTAATCCACATGGCTTTGGGGGTTAATAAAGGCCTATATTTGTCTAAAAGAAGAATGTCATATACACCTAGGATGGGTTGAGGGTAAGTAAATCATGGGGTAATTTTCATTTTTGGGTGGACTATCCCTTTAAGCTCTGTATTGTCTTCTTAGCATCAATGTTTAAGGTCAACTTACAGGAAGATGTGTCACTTTCCATGTGTTCCCATCATCCAACAGGAATTTGATTTACGTCCTCCCCACCGTTCCAGACGACATAATCCTTTTCAGGATGTTCAGCTGAGGATTTGCAGTCCAGGCCATGTCTCCTACTGGAAGTGTAAATGTAATTGTAGAGCAAAGAGTTGTCCATCCAAAAAAAAAATAAATAAATAAATAAATAAATAAAAAAATAAATAAGACAGACTGTCCAGAAGGGCTGTCTTTGGATCAATGCAGTCAGTATGTGGTATTGTAAGATTTGGGTCCAAGGCTCAAGTGAGATCTTAAAATGTTTAATACCTGAAGACACATGAGGCACACTAGAGCATCAGTTCCCAGCACTCCTAGATTCCCTGTTCTTGGAGAGGCTGAAGAACAGCATGCCATATCCACTCAGTCTACAGTCAGACCATACAGACTTGAAAATGTCAAAATCCAGAGCGGATATGATCAGTTTAGTTCTCTGATGCATAGTCACAGCAGTGTATCTCGCAATAACTGGGGAAAAAACAAGTCCCTCATGCAGACAACTGAATTATTAACAATAGCAAGTTCATCACAGGAGTGACATGCAACCTGACAGTCATGTTCTATCCCAGTGTAGATGTAGGTGAAAATGACGGTTTCAGTATGAACAGTGTCTATATGTCAAATATGAGTTTCAGCGGGGGTACTCTGGGTTTGGGCCTAATTCCGAGCTCGAAGCCCTCCCCCCGGTCAACTATGGTCACAAGTTCTGTCGTCATCAACATAGTTCAACCATTCGCTGTTTCCCGAAACCATTGTTCCAATGAACATTCGCAAACAGCATCGCAAACTTGTGTGGTTGCAACGACAGCTCTCGGCCTGTGGTTAGAAGCAGAGTTTCATGTTTGCATGACATGTGGACTTAATAAATCCTTATCTTGAGCAAAATAAGCAAGCTGACATTTAGTACAATCTATAGCTTTTATTTCCAATAGATACCAATGTCATTTATGTCTTTTAGTTTGTCAAGAGATTCAAAGCACCTTTTGTGAAGAGTGTGCATGTGCAGACGTGCTCTAGTACGTAAGAATGAGCCTATGATTGAATCTGGAAATAAAGCAAAATAACTGAGAAAAATAAGAATTAGTCCTTAGATGCCATGTCCATAATTTATAGCAAAAAAATCTAGCATGAATTCGATCTCAAAATAATTCATTAAAAGCAGTTATTACTCCACCACATGCGTGACATCATTAACCAACTTGGTTGAACGACAGATTTGCAAAAATTAGTTGATTTCTTCAATGATTCAACTGTGGTAGCTAAGCAGTGAGTAACGTCGTTGTACAGAAATCGCACCCCAGAGACAGAACTCAACTGCACGCACGCTGGAAGAAGTAGAAGAAGAAGATGAGTGTAAACGATCTTTGCCGGTGTTGTAAAAATAATTTAAGGATACACGGAGTACTTATCAACATGATCATCATTTTTGAGAGAAATAGTAAAGGTGAATGCATATACGAACAAGTTCTCCGTTTAGTAAACAAATTCAACCCTAGCTCTCTTTGGTGACGTGATTACGTTACTGTTGATCATCTGTCCATCATCTTATAAAGCCCGCCCTGACAATTTGATTGGTCTGAACAGCTCTGGTTCGAGCATAGTTGCTCCACAACGGATCAAGTCCAGACTGAACTTCCCGACCTCAAATGTTGTGGGCGGGGTTAAGTTCGGCTGGCATCCAGGCTAGAATAAGGGTCCAATCTAAAATTAAAAATGTATATACTTTTAAACCCCAAACACTTGTCTTACACACAAAAAAAATAAAAATAAAATAAAAATACATCATGGCATTATTCCTGGATAACTTTTGATTCACTATATGTTTGTGTTGTTTACATTATATGCATTTACGCCGATTACCTACAAAACACAGACATTTAATGCAGTTTCACTCACCGCCTGCAAACAAACTGTATCCACTGTTTCCTTAACACTGGGTTATTTGGGAAGCTGAACAAGGTGATCTTTTCCTCACAACCAGAAACACACTTCTTTGGTGACATTGTTGATTTTGTGGTCTAAAAACAAAGCGACAGCTCTTCCGACTAGCTAGTTCTGCATGTTTTCAACCCACCCATGGGAGGTGGGATCTCACTCACAGCGCTTGGCTCGGGCAGCTGCGGGCATTCATGTAAACTGAGCGGCGCTGCACAAAGTGAGTGTTTCAACTTTTCAAATGAATTCCTACAAAAGTTAAGCTCCCATAGACATGATCTGAAAATACGCCAGACTAGACACGCTCCGTGAAAGCCTGCGCTTACCTCAGCTCCTTACCTTACCTTTGTGCTGTGACCTTCGCTCGGCTCACTCACATTATATTGAACAGACACATTCAGTTTTTAATTGTAGAATGCACTACAGTTTATATTCTCTAACTGAAATAAATGATTTTATTATTATGAAAATGAAAACGGTGCCGCAGTGGGCAAGTGATCCAGTGAACCAGTAGCAGTGGCTTTGGGAGTGGACTCGTAGGGCAAGTGCATTCTGGGAGTTGTTGTCTTTCATCCACATGAGCCAAAAATACATTTTCTGGCTTTTCTCAGTCTAGAAGGCACCAAATTAAAAAATAATTTCAGCCCAGTTTAAATACACATTCATCTTCCCAGCGCTGAAGTACCCCTTTAAGTATTAAATGATATTCAATATGAAATGTAGTGCAGAAATGTATGACATTATAAACTATGCTTTGGAATGCTGAAAAGTAAAAGTTTTCCAAAGATTAAGACTGATAAAGCACATATACTTAAAAATTAACTTGAGTAGAAAGTTAAAATACTTCACTACTGTCTACTGCTTTTGGAAAATAGCTGAAGCTATTTGATGACAATATTTGTAATCACTCATCATAAACGGGAACGGACATTTTGTGTTTGAACTAGGCTGCAATCAGTAATGTGTGTAATGAGAAATCGTATTTGTCAATACAACACTCACAAGTGTGACATCAGTTGGATCATGTCATACATATACATTATAACAGATACATTTGTCTTGTCCCAGAGGTCACTCGACATACCCCTGTTTTGAAGTTCACTAGCAGCTATAAAAAAGCTGACCCCATTGTGAGAGCTATACATAATTCGGTCCCACTTTATATTAGGTGTCTTTATGTAACATTTAAATTAATTATTTGATACAATGCACTTATTGTGTACATAATGATTTGACATTGTACATTGGACATCTTTGTAATTGCTAATTTGTTTATTTGTTCTTTTTGAGTGTTTACTTGTCTTTAATAATGCTTGAAATTTATATTATTTAGGCTAGTTGGTTTTGCTATGGCATTTTAAACCATAGTAAGTGTTCTTTAGCCTGTTGATTTTTGTTCATGGTATTCAGCTACAATTAAATGTTTTGCAATAAGACTTAGAATAAATGTGAATGATATCTAAGTTTTTCTTTTTACCTTATTGGAATCGAAATTAGGAATCAATAAAAATCAGAATCGTTAAAATTCAAACAATACCCAACCCTAACCTTAACCCATCCTTAAACCTATCCATCCATACCATCACACCTGTCCCTAACCTTGCCTGTATCCCATCTCAATAGCAGCACAAGTGTTTTGAAATACAATATGAACACAATATGTACTTGTACTTATCATCTGTCCATCATCGTATAAAGCCCGCCCTGACAATTTGATTGGTCTGAACAGCTCTATTTCGAGCATAGTTGCTCCACAACGGATCAAGTCCAGACTGAACTTCCCGACCTCAAATGTTGTGGGTGGGGTTAAATTCAGCTGGCATCCAGGCTAGAATAAGGGTCCAATCTAAAATTAAAAATGTATATACTTTTAAACCCCAAACACTTTAATTAATAAAAATAAAAATACATTATGGCATTATTCCTGGATAACTTTTGATTCACTATATGTTTGTGTTGTTTACATTATATGCATTTACGTCGGTTACCTACAAAACACAGACATTTAATGCAGTTTCACTCACCGCCTGCAAACAAACTGTATCCACTGTTTCCTTAACACTGGGTTATTTGGGAAGCTGAACAAGGTGATCTTTTCCTCACAACCAGAAACACACTTCTTTGGTGACATTGTTGATTTTGTGGTCTAAAAACAAAATGACAGCTCTTCCAAGAGCTTCTGTAACACGAAAGAAGCTCATTGATGGCCGCGCTCTTGCTCTCGCTCTCATTTAATAATGTGTAAACAATTAAAAGCCATCAAAACTGATTTTAAATTTACCACAGTATTTCTCAGCAGCCCAAAGGCACACAAGTGCTTCCTTCTCTACGATGAAGTATTTCCCTTCTGCATTCAACAGCTTTTTCTTCTCCTAGTTGTTATTTATGAAATGATAACTCATAGAGGTCAGACAACAGCATGCAGTTTATGATTAAAAACTATTAGTGTGTGACCAGAGTTGTGACACTGTGTGCACATGCTCACGGAACACAGGTTTCACTCCAGCGTACATCATGTCCTGTTCACAGTTTTCTCTCTCTCTCTCTCTCTCTCTCTCTCTCTCTCTCTCTCTCTCTCTCTCTCTCTCTCTCTCTCTCTCTCTCTCTCTCTCTCTCTCTCTCTCTCTCTCTCTCTCCCCCACTATTTCCCTGTATCTAAATGTCCTCAACAGCACTTACACAGCATAGCTCTCAGGGGTTCCACACATGTAGGATATTTGATATTCGACTTTGTACTTTCGTGGTAATGCAATTTGAATACTGTCTGTGTTTGCTCTGTTTTGCCAACAAAAATTGCAGCAATGGAATGGCTGCACATCTTTTGTTACTGAATGAATTTACGTTTGAACTAATCAGTTGAGTGAATGATTCAATGACCCATTCATAAAGACAGTTATGTGCTTTGTTCCTGATTCCTGAATAAACCAGCCATTTTGGACAAATTTGTTTAATAAAGATTAAATGACTCACTTATTAAAACTGTGACATGCTAGTACCTACTGGCAGTTTTAGGTTTTTATAAACTAAATTAAATTAATAAAAGTGTAATGTACTGCTCCGAGACACAAAGTCTGAGGATCCAAATGCAGCTTTATTGAAGGGTAATCCACAATCGTAGTAAAACCAAAGAGGCAAACGAGTAGTGATGTGATGTTTTTTTTTTTTTTTTTGGGCCCGGACCAATCAAACCAAGCAAACCGATCTACGAGTGTGAACACACCTTAAGAATGGTATCATGAATATAAGCCAGATGTGAACCCTCAAACTCACAGTCGTCTGGTGAAACTGACATTTGTCTTTATTGAGGTTGAGTCCAGCCTCATTACTCTGGCTCAACCCAGCACATAGGTCAGCTTTGTGTAGATAAGGTGATGCTCCATAAATGATCACGTTGTCTAGGTAACACTGGACAACCCTCCTTGTTAGAATCCCTCAGGTCTACACGTTTATGGCACCTGTCATCCAGTGCATCCATTCAGAGTCTGTTTCGTCTGTTATTGAATTTTCCACAAATAATTTTAGAGGTAGCATAACGAATGTGCATTCATATCATTGTATGTGCAGACGTAAGTCATAATATTACATTTATGTAGTGGACATATCTGATTGATCTCATTTATAGAGTGCCTTTAAGCAAATTAACCCTCAAGAAAAGTTAGTCAGTATCCAACATATTAACAGGATTATTTGAATGAATTATTTTAGAATTCAGAACACTGTTATGTTAATAGCTTGTAATTATTTTTTCCTCATATTTTTATCAATAGCAGGCTTTTTTAATTGAAAAAAATTGCTGAAGGAAAATTACACTGGTTTCACCTCAGGATGTACCTTGAATTAGTGTAGTTAAGTCTTTTGTACATGCAATCTCTCGCCATGTTTACTCATTTTATATTCTCTAGCTTCCATTTAATTTAAAACCACAGATAACAATTGTCAACCTGATGCCTGCAGTTTAAGACCAGTAAAAACATTCATTCCACATTTACTAGAATTCTGTAGGTGAGTACAGTACATTTTTTAATTTAAAGTTGGCATAAAACAAAAGTTGTGATAGCCTTTTCGTTTCTAATGTGACATACACTGATCAGGCATAACATTATGACAGGTGAAGTGAATAACACTGATTATCTCTTCATCACAGCCCCTGTTAGTGAGTGGGATATAGCAAGTGAACATTTTGTCCTCAAAGTTGATGTGTTAGAAGCAGGAAAAATGGGCAAGCATAAGGACAGACGACTGGGTCAGAGCATCTCCAAAACTGCAGCTCTTGTGGGGTGTTCCCGGTCTGCAGTGGTCAGTATCTATCAAAAGTGCTCCAAGGAAGGAACAGTGGTGAACCGGTGACAGGGTCATGGGCGGCCAAGTCTCACTGAAGCATGTGAGGAGTGAAGGCTGGCCCGTGTGGTCCGATCAAACAGATGAGCTACTGTAGCTCAAATTGCTCAAGTTAATGTTGGTTCTAATAGAAAGGTGTCTGAATACACAGTGCATCACAGTTTGTTGCATATGCTGCATAGCCGTAGACCAGTCAAGGTGCCCATGCTGACCCCTGTCCATCACCGAAAGTGCCAACAGTGGGCATGTGAGCATCAGAACTGGACCATGGAGGAATGGAAGAAGGTGGCCTGGTCTGATGAATCACGTGCGTGACTTACCTGGGGAACACATGGCACCAGGATGCACTATGGGAAGAAGGCAACCCGGCAGAGGCAGTGTGATGCTTTGGGCAATGTTCTGCTGGGAAACCTTGGGTCCTGCCATCCATGTGGATGTTACTTTGATACGTACCACCTACCTAAGCATTGTTGCAGACCATGTACACCCTTTCATGGAAACGGTATTCCCTGGTGGCTGTGGCCTCTTTCAGCAGGATAATGCGCCCTGCCCTCAGAAATTGTTTGAGGAACACAACAACGGGTTTGAGGTGTTGACTTGGCCTCCAAATTCCCCAGATCTCAATCCAATTGAGCATCTGTGGGATGTGCTGACATGTCTGATTCATGGAGGCCCCACCTCGCAACTTACACAACTTAAAGGATCTGCTGCTAATATCTTGGTGCCAGATGACACAGCACACCTTCAGGGGTCTAGAGGAGTCCAGACCTCGACAGGTCAGGGCTGTTTTTTTTTGTTTGTTTGTTTGTTTTTTCAAGGTTGAGGGCAAAATTAAGGGCAATGTCTTATTTCCCCAAGTTCCCTTCAGGTTGCTTCTTCTTATATTTGTCTGAATCAGTTTGTGTCTCTTAGTGCTTTTGTGCAACCACAGCATTTCTACTGTCTGCCACGTCTTTTGCATCAACATTCACATACTCACATTGTCTTCTCAAGTGTTAAATCAGACTTCAGACTCCAGTCTGGTCATGTACCATTTCACTATCCATGTCTCTGAAGCCACATGTTGTGACAAGCTCACGTACCGCTGCCACATTGTGATACACAAACTCACCAACAGCTTGTGTGCGCTACCTGAAACAGCTCCGCTCTGTGATCGCCTTCAACCAATGGAATATTCTTCATTCTTCACAGCTGTCCTGGTAATGCTTCACATAAAGAAAGTTTTGTCCTTGTTAGGGCAACTTTTTTTTTTTTTTTTAAACCTGAATGAACAAAGGAAATGTCTGTCATTTATCTTTTAACTTCTGTTGTGGGTCTGATCTTTAATTAGTGCCTTTATAGATGTGCTTCAGTGCTAACAATCTCATTTTATCTTTCATCCCTTTTCTCATATATTTGATCTCACTTACTGTTTGATAAGCAAGAGAAAAGCATTTGGTTGTGAATTGCTCCCTAGTCTGCTTCTCACCTGCTTTTCTTTCATGGTGTGCAAATATTCTCTCATGTGTTCATTGTTTTAAAAAGCAAAACAGCGTGGATGAGCAAACATTTTTGGTGAGCCACATATTAAAATATTAAAACAACTTGCATTACAGGGAGCATGATTTGTAGGTTATAATTATTTTTCATTGTTCACTGAACCCCACGCACATGTCTTTTTGTGTACATTCACTATATAGACAACTGTCCACAAATATATAAAAAAAAAAAAAAATATATATATATATATATAGATAATCTGAGTTTCAAACTCAGACAGCCCATAACAAACTGGCTGCATGTTTTCTTTTCAGCTTTTCTGAGCTGGCAGACAACTAAATGCAAATAAAAAGCGTAAAAAAGTTAACATTTCATCCGATGTCCCCTTTAACAGTTTTGTTCCTATAGTGTGTGGAGTGCTGCGATTTGATCAAGACAGCACACAACACATCAACAGATTCCATTCACAAACATCCAGACTGTGAACAAACATGGTAAGAAGGTGATCGTAGTGTTTGGACTTAGCCTAGAAATCTAGACGCACCCTAGCGGCATCAATGTAATTTGCAGCCAGGGTCGTCTAGCAACTCTTCGTCGACTTGTGAGCTTGAAAAACCAAACTCTTGTCAGGCAAATCACATCGTGTATAGAGTCGGTGGGCAGGTTTAACATAATGATGGCAGAGTTGCGACAGTTCAGCATGAATTCCCTGCTACTTCCCTGCTAACAAAGAACGGCACTGAAGTCATTCTTAAAAAAGAAGATGTATAATCGGAGTTTTGCCTCACCACTGATAGCTCTTGGTTGCTCTGGTTGGTTGTGGCGCTATCCTATTGCGTGCAGAGGGAATTTATCCCGCTCCTCGGATTGAGCCCTGCCAATGGTGTGTTCCCAGATCCAACATCTTGATGTGGGACTGGCTTGTCAGGCTAGTTTGGACTGCTTTTTACAGAAAAAAACAAAATGTTTTGGATGAAGTGGTGTTATGCTTCCGTCTTCCGTCACCTCGCTTTCTGATTTGGTATTGTTTCGTTCAACGAGACAATCTGCAGAGTTTGTCCTCAGGGTTCCCACCACAATTTGTGATCTCTGATCTGTCAAAACATGTTGGATATTTACAATTTGAGATTGCAATTTGCAGCCCTGACATTCTTCCGAGCAGATTCAATCACTCTTAACACACCTCACATCACAGAAACATCTGATTAGATAATCTTTAGAACCATCAAGATAATCGGGACTTTACCTAGAATTGTTTAAAGGGGCCCAAAATCAGCCCAATTATCTTGTAGTGTGTGGGTGTCCCTCACAAACAAATGAGCTTGTTTCCAAAGATATGGCAGAAGTTTTAAAAGTTTTAATACAACCCTTTTCTAAGATTTTGCAATCCTACATAAAAAAAACTGAAACTCATAGTTAATTATAACTTAAATATAGACATGTGCAATGATAAAAAAAGTTCCCAGGGCTTGTAATTCAGAAAATAAAAATGTGGGAATTGGTTTAGGATCTGAATACTTGGCAGGACATTTTATCTATGATTGCAATGGCACTAAAATGGTTTATGATGAAAGACGAGACATTTTATCTTGCGAAGTTGGGAGCTTATAAGGATACTAGATGTACTTTTTATGCAAAATAAAGTGTTCCACAGAGCAGATACTGTGCTTTAGAATTAATTTTGCAAAAAGTTTTGAACCAGGACCCACTCATGACTCAAGATTCATAACACTGGACCAACATATACTGTAAGGGCTTTGGTAATACAAATATTTATCTGGATTTTAGGGTTCCCCCACCTTTGAAACATAATTTAACCTCTGTTAATGCATCAACATCTGTCTTTGTTCTATTCATCACTGAGACTGTTCCAACCTAGAAGACAGTGACGATATATATCAGAGCGATTCTTATCTTCTCTGTTACTTATGGAGGTTAATGACATTTGGTAGACATTTTTGGTAAAGCAGCATATCATGATTCAGGCCATGATGATGAATGCAGCTAATGGCTTTATTTGATGTCTTATCTTCTTTGTGCCACATGAGCGGACGAGAATATATGAGCAGAGCGCTGAGGCTGATTGACGAATGAGATCCGTTGTTCACGTTTATTGATTGTTGCTGTGTGAAATCATTACTGTTCAAAGTCATTTGATATTCATCTTACAACAGACAAAGAAATGAAAATGTAACAGCTTTGTCTAAAAGACACTGAAAGACATCCAGAGAGTGAAAGAGACAAAATGCGTCCAGAAACATTTCTAAAATGCCAAACTTAATGCGCAAGGCACCCATGTATCATGTCTTTTCACAGTGTCACCGTAATTTGAGTTGGACCCTCAGTACAGTGCCAATGTAGACAGGTAATAATGCATAAATCAGTTCTGGATATGTCTGTCTCCCTGTCTACCTGCTGTCCAAGTTGCCTAAAATAATGGCAATGAGCAATGAGCCTGGTATGTGCCGAGAATATATAGGCAGCAAACGTGATTATTGCACCATAAATGTGTAAATAAGCATCCGAAAAAAATAAAATAATAGGAATTGTGTTTTATATTATAAAATGTTGAGTTTTGCTAAATGAAACTTGTTTAACTTTGTTGTAATCAATATTTGTTTTGTGTTCCAGCTAATTTTCTAGTAAACATGAAAAAAATATTGCAAAAGATACTAAGACTTTTCAGAGATTGTTAAATTAAGCATGTTTTCTTACTCAACTGCACCCAAGCATAAACCACATGAAGTGTTAAATTAAAACAAGTCACAAATTGCCAATTCATTTGCTGATGTTGCTGTTGTTTAAAAACTCACTGCAATTTGGTTAACTGTACAAAATTATAATAATAATACAATATGACAATTGCCATATTACATAGTTGCCTAAAATAATAATTATTTTATTTTATTTATTTAATTTCATTTTATTATTTTTAGTTTCATAATAATTTAATTCATAATTTCATAATAATTTTTAACCTCATCACATTATATAATTAAAAAGTGTCCCTTCAACCATGTCACATTTTTTTAACCCCATCACACTATATTCTCAACTTTGTCACATTTAAATATAGGGAAACATTACAAATATTTTTTTACAAAAAAAAAAAAAAAAAAAAAAAAAAATAGATACAGATAAAGATACAGATTGTCTGTTTGCAATTTTCATCATATCAAAATGTGAAAATTATCATAAATTGTACATTTGATGAATACATTGTTATGTAGGATATAAGAGCAGTAGGTAGATGTTTAATTTTTGTATAAAACAAATGGAAAAAGTGTCTAAATCAGAAAATAATAAAAAGGCCTAATGTCTGAGCTTGTTGGAGCTTTCATATGTGCTTAACGATGGGGTATTTAGAAAAATAATCACATAGTTAAAAAAATAAATAAATAAATAAAAATCCAGGTAAAATAATCCTAGGAATTTTTTTATTTTGCTTAAAATAAATATATAGGAATCTATAATCCTAATGGGCTACCTAGACCTGCATGTATCACACACTGGTCTCACGGCCTCTGTATTGATCTGTTTGGTTGCATCAGCACCAACCAAATTGCTGTGGTCAGAGGTTCTATAGCCAAGAATGCTGGGAGTATAACGTGCTGTTATTAGCTTGGCAAGTGCTGAATGTTTAAGTCCCTCAAGACCTGAGAATCTTGGCTCAATCATTGTGAAGCAATTCTGAGCCAGATAAGCAATACTACGATTGAAGTTACACAGTTTGCACTGTTACACTGCTCAGAAAAAAAAAAAAAAAAAAAAAAAGCTGAGCAAAAAAGCATAGCCATTCTGCTTTTTCTCCACCTGGTTTTAATTTAATTTAATTACATTTTTTTTTTTGTTTTTTTTTTTTAATTATTTAAGGTAAAACTTTATTTTATTTAGAAGACATAATTGCATGCTACTACATGTATTTATTATAGCAATGCTCTACTGGGTGGTTGCCCTGCTCGCTTAATAAACAAACTCCAGCTGGTCCAAAATGCAGCAGTTTCTGTTTGCTTCTTACTAGAACCAGGAAGTATGGCCATATTAGCCCGGTTCTGTATAGAATACCTAGAATATCAAAATCAACTGCAGGCAGTAGATCCTTTTCCTATTTAGCACCTAAATTCTGGAAGTCTTCCAAGCATTGTTCGGGAAGCAGACACACTCTGTCAGTTTAAATCTAGACTAAAAACACATCTCTTTAACCATCTCTTTAACACATAGAACATTATCAATTTATATTATTCAAATCAGTTAAATTATTGTTTAGGCTGCATTAACTAGGTTACATCATAAGAAGAATGGCATCTATGCTAATGTTAGTCTCTCTGTTTATCCCGAGGTTTACAGTAGTCAGCCGGATCCAGGCCGCATCCAGATCAGATGGTGGACCTGCGCCTAGACATGACCACAGTGCAACCCTGAAGTGTTGGCAGAGACCGTGTCAAGTAGACTCTCCCTTGTAAAGACCTACTTCACTTCACTTTCCCTCTGTACAGATGAAAATGTTATCAAAATTAGCAGAAACGACTAAAACGCTGTATTATGCATGCCATACAAGTAATTTGGTGGTCATTTTGTAAAGAAAAACTATGTGCCGGCGCACATACTTATTCAAATGCGCTTGCCTATAGACTAAACACATACTGCTTACGTGCATGCCATCTCACAGATTCGTGTTTTTTTTTTTTTTTTTTTTGAGTTTACACAAAGATGATAACGGTATAATTTCAAAACTATTTCAAAACCTATTTGGGGGGTTGTGTTCTCTAGCCACCGGGCACTGTTACTGTGTGGATGAGCGGCAATGAGAGTTTTATATTTTAGTTGAAAATGGTGTTGTGTATGTGGCCCCAAAGTAAATAACTAATGTTTTTTTTTTTTTTTTTTTTTACAATGGAAATTAATCAATCAAAAAATACTTTAGCTAGACAATATCTTTTTTTTTTTTTTCTAGAGCTGCTGTACAGCCACAACAATCTCTCTTCCATTCATTTCCTATGATCACTGTAAAGCTGCTTTGAAACAAATTTATATTGTAAAAAGCACTATATAAACGAAAATGACTTGACAATGTAAACGTCACCTTAAAATAAAGTGGAACCTTATTTTATTTCATTTTTATTTTTGGACACATTGAAAGTAAAGGAAAAGAGCAGCATGAACATTCTTCAAAACGTCTCTTTCTGTGTTCCACTGAAGTAAGAAAGTCATACAGGTTTGGAAACTTAAACGTGATAAGTGAATGATGACAGAACCATTATTACTTGAACTTTTAAGAATGAATAGAACAAATCATGTACTAAACGATCTATTAATTCAGTGCACATTATTAAATTGTCCATTTCACATTGAGGAGTTTAAAGTGGCTGGTCTAGTTGGATAACTGCAGTGAAAACGTGGCATGTCTAAATGCGGCTGTCATTTTCTTCTCCTAATGGGGGCTCAACACAATTAATGATTAAGTTGTCACTGTATTAATTATCTGGTGACAGCACTAACTGTTGAACAGATAACCGAAGGCCATAACAGCACTGGCTTCTGAAAAGAGGCTTGAGTTACACAGCCTTGAACCAGGATGAGTACATTGCTCTGTGATTGCATGCTTGGTTTAAGCTGAAATGTAAACTAGCATTTGTCAGAGAGATAATTATAGAATGGGGCATTAGGAGACGACTCATTGTGCCCTTGTAATCCATGCATTTGGTTGCCATGGCAGCAATAATAAAGAACGTACTTGGGAGGAAATGGCATCACTCGACTTTCGGGAAAGTAGAGCAGGTACCGTGTCTCTTTTATAAGGTATGACATTCTCAGATAGACCTCAAGATACATTTTTCTACCCCTAGAATAAGGATTATATTTTTGTCATGTACGGCATTGGATTATGTTTGGGACTGTTTGATGTCATTGCAGTCGGATATTGAGTCGGAGTCATTATACAACAAAAAACACCAAAAGGCCTATGGCGGAAAGGTAAAGCATATATATCTATCTAACAAAATGGTGGTGTCAGCAGTGGCTAATGCATACAAAGCGGGACACACTGATAAGAGGAGAAACAGAAAGAGAAAGGAGATCGAAAACCATCCATTATATGAAAGTATATGCCAACAGTTGCAAAGTTTCAGCATGTTAAAGAAGAACAATACAAATCAACATCTAACATAAAGCATTGTCTGTTTCTTCTTTTGTCTTCAGATTTTGATGTGAGAAGTCCTTGGAGCTTGAACCTTACAGTGCAAACATGATCAATTATGGATTAAATAGATGCGCCTATCTTTAATTTATTCATTGCCTTGGCTCGATGCTTTATTTTGAATCTTGACAACTCAAATGATTTTCTATATATTGTTTCTGTGTAAATATTCTGCCGTTAGATTATCTGCCTGACAATACTGCAAATAAACCAATCACAAGTGACTGTCATGCAATCATTTCCATAATTAGCCCATTCTAGGTCATGTAAATATTGCACACTGTACAGTTATGGAATATAGGAAGATATCATGGAGTTAATTAAACAGTTTGAAACCATAGCAGAAGGCTTGGTTAAATGCTGGCCATGATTATTTGCACATTATCATACGGTTACTATTTAAAGACTTTATTCTTTAAATGATGTTTACATGCTGTATAGCTATTAAACTATTCTTGCATACAGCATGTTCTGAATAAACAAAGATATACACATTATTTTTTCATGCTACTCTATTCTGGAACTCTTGGAAAAACAAACCTCTACCTAAATTTTAGCAAATCTCCAAAAACGCATCTATACAATTCACTGCAGTTTCCGGATGAAATGAACACTAGTGGCTGTAAAACACCAACAACTTGGATTCCTTTTCACACAGAATTGATTACAGAGGCAGATTATTGATTAGTAGAGACTTATTTTCATGCAGTTCCTTGTGAAATACTATGTTATGACATCAAAATACTTTTTACCATAATGCATAATTTCTGAACTAATACATTTTGATATTTGCATCACATAACCAGCTCCATATGTATGGCTAACCGCTGTGATACATACAACAAAGCAATGCAATAAAATGCATAAATTGTGTGACCAATCCCAATTAATCCCATATTCAGGTTACTAGAAATTATTTATCAATTTATATATTCTCATTCATATACTGTATGTTTGGAACTGTTTGATGTCACTGCAGTCAGGTGTACAACAAATTCATAGCTTATGAATTAGCCTTATGTTGTATGTATTATTTATTAATTTATATATTCTGTATATATATATATATATATATATATATATATATATATATATATATATATATACCGATCAGACATAACATTATGACTAGTGAAGTGAATAACACTGATTATCTCTTCATCAGTGTGTGGGATATTTTAGGCAGCAAGTGAACATTTTACCCTCAAATTTGATGTGTTAGAAGCAGGAAAAATGGGTAAGCGTAAGGATTTGAGCGAGTTTGACAAGGGCCATTGCAATGGCTAGATGAAAACTGCAAAACTGCAGCTCTTGTGGGGTGTTCCCGGTCTGCAGTGGTCAGTATCTATCAAAAGTGCTCCAAGGAAGGAACAGTGGTGAACCGGTGACAGGGTCATGGGTGGCCAAGGCTCATTGATGCACGGACGGAGCATCATCCGTCCGGAGCATGGGTCATAAAGGGATGGACATGGTCAGAAACAATGCTCAGGTAGGCCGTGGCATTTAAACGATGCCCAATTGGCACTAAGGGGCCTAAAGGGTGCCAAGAAAACATCCCCCACACCATTACACCACCACCACCAGCCTGCACAGTGGTAACAAGGCATGATGGATCCATGGAGCGAAGGCTGGCCTGTGTGGTCTGATCAAACAGATGAGCTACTGTAGCTCAAATTGCTCAAGAAGTTGATGCTGGTTCTGATAGAAAGGTGTCAGAATACACAGTGCATCGCAGTTTGTTGCGAGTGGGGCTGTATAGACCAGATCAGTCAGGGTGCCCATGCTGACCCTGTTCACCGCCGAAAGCACCAACAGTGGGCACGTGAGCATCAGAACTGGACCACGGAGCAATGGAAGAAGGTGGCCTGGTCTGATGAATCACGTTTTCTTTTACATCACGTGGATGGCCGGGTGCGTGTGTATCGCTTACCTGGGGAACACATGGCACCAGGATGCACTATGGGAAGAAGGCAAGCCGGCAGAGGCAGTGTGATGATTTGGGCAATGTTCTGTTGGGAAACCTTGGGTCCTGCCATCCATGTGGATGTTACTTTGACACGTACCACCTACCTAAGTATTGTTGCAGACCATGTACACCCTTTCATGGAAACGGTATTCCCTGGTGGCTGTGGCTCTTTCAGCAGGATAATGCGTCCTGCCACAAAGCAAAAATGGATCAGGAATGGTTTGAGGAGCACAAGAACGAGTTTGAGGTGTTGACTTGGCCTCCAAATTCCCCAAATCTCAATCAAATCAAGCATCTGCGGGATGTGCTGAACAAACAAGTCCGATCCATGGAGGCCCCACTTCGCAACTTATAGGAATTAAAGAATCTGCTGCTAACATCTTGGTGCCAGATACCACAGCACACCTTCAGGGGTCTAGTGGAGTCCATGCCTCGATGGGTCAGGCCTGTTTTGGAAGCAAAAATTGATGTATGAGTCATGTGAACACAATATATCCAACACAAGATCCAATAGAGACTTGTCATGTCTGTATTATTCAGAATATATCCATATACACACACCTAAAGGATTATTAGGAACACCATACTAATACTGTGTTTGACCCCCTTTCGCCTTCAGAACTGCCTTAATTCTATGTGGCATTGATTCAACAAGGTGCTAAAAGCATTCTTTAGAAATGTTGGCCCATATTGATAGGATAGCATCTTGCAGTTGATGGAGATTTGTGGGATGCACATCCAGGGCACGAAGCTCCTGTTCCACCACATCCCAAAGATGGTCTATTGGGTTGAGATCTGGTGACTGTGGGGGCCATTTTAGTACAGTGAACTGTCATGTTCAAGAAACCAATTTGAAATGATTCGAGCTTTGTGACATGGTGCATTATCCTGCTGGAAGTAGCCATCAGAGAATGGGTACATGCTGGTCATAAAGGGATGGACATGGTCAGAAACAATGCTCAGGTAGGCCGTGGCATTTAAACAATGCCCAATTGGCACTAAGGGGCCTAAAGGGTGCCAAGAAAACATCCCCCACACCATTACACCACCACCACCACCAGCCTGCACAGTGGTAACAAGGCATGATGGATCCATGTTCTCATTCTGTTTACGCCAAATTCTGACTCTACCATCTGAATGTCTCAACAGAAATCGAGACTCATCAGACCAGGCAACATTTTTCCAGTCTTCAACTGTCCAATTTTGGTGAGCTTGTGCAAATTGTAGCCTCTTTTTCCTATTTGTAGTGGAGATGAGTGGTACCCGGTGGGGTCTTCTGCTGTTGTAGCCCATCCGCCTCAAGGTTGTGCGTGTTGTGGCTTCACGAATGCTTTGCTGCATACCTCGGTTGTAACGAGTGGTTATTTCAGTCAAAGTTGCTCTTCTATCAGCTTGAATCAGTCGGCCCATTCTCCTCTGACCTCTAGCATCAACAAGGCATTTTCGCCCACAGGACTGCTGCATACTGGATGTTTTTTCCTTTTCACACCATTCTTTGTAAACCCTAGAAATGGTTGTGCGTGAAAATCCCAGTAACTGAGCAGATTGTGAAATACTCAGACCGGCCCGTCTGGCACCAACAACCATGCCACGCTCAAAATTGCTTAAATCACATTTCTTTCCCATTCTGACATTCAGTTTGGAGTTCAGGAGATTGTCTTGACCAGGACCACACCCCTAAATGCATTGAAACAACTTCCATGTGATTGGTTGATTAGATAATTGCATTAATGAGAAATTGAACAGGTGTTCCTAATAATCCTTTAGGTGAGTGTACCTGATTGTCATAATCACAATTCCACATGCTAGGAATTCAAATAAGACGCCATAGACCTATATACATTATTAATTTAATTCTTAATCATCTAAACAATCAAGTTACAGTATTCACATTTATAAATGTGCATGTTGAAATTAAAGTAAATGTGAAACCTACATTTGCACATTCTGAATGAGAATTGGCTAATTGGTTAAATTAAAGAATATTCTGATAGCTTTACAGCATGTAAATCAGTTTATTGGTGTACCAGAAAATTAACATTTTCTTAATTGGAAAATGACATGCATGCAAAAGTGGTCACTGAGTTGTCTTCTAATATAAATCCATCATTATATGATATATCAGTGTAATGACTGTGACCTCTTTTTCAGCACACCTGCTTTACCTTCTCACATTAGTCCATTCACTTGTAATTACAAACAAACCTTTAATTAGCACAGTATATACTGTACACCTCAGCCCACATTTGTGACTGGATACTTGAGCAGTCATGGAGAGTCAAACACTGTCCAAATGTTTCTCAAATAACCGGGAGCGAGTCTTTAGCACAAATATCAACTAATTTCTGACTTTCTGCTAAGATTGCTCCCGGACAGACTGTGGAATTAATGTTTGTTTTTCCCTAAACATGTAGGGTTGTGTGCAGCATCTCAGTAAACCCTACAGAAACAAGGTCCATCTGGAGCAGGAGGGGGAATTATGTAAATCTGCCCCTCTGAGATGAAAGCGAGGAGACGTCATGGTTGGGGGTGAATTGGGCTGTTCTGGGTCTGAGGAGGCCGCACACCGAGACTGCACAAGGAAAAAGCTCCAGGAGACTTTTTTGAAAGGAACAAGCTAGATAAAAGAGCTCAACAAAGAATTACAGCCCGTGGGAAGCTTTTATGCAAGTCTTATTTATTTATTTGTGTCACTAAGGCACCACTGGCACTGAGATATTTTGAACACACATTGAATGATGTGACTAAATAAAAGCACAGTTTGTCGGATGAAATTTGCTAATTTGGGTTGTCTTTGTAAGAATGTTAATTTTTGCAGCAGATGGGCGAATATGTGTTCTCAGCAACATTCCTCAACAAATCTTTCAAGAGGTTCAAGAAAGGATACAGATCTGTTTTATGACAGGTGGTGGGCTACTTTAATATGGATTTGGTGAGTGTTCAAACTGTATCAGAGCTCCTGGGGGTTGACAAGCCCCTATATGTAAAATAATAATACATTCTGGCCTGGTTTCACAGACATGACTTACATTAAAGGGATAGTTCACCCAAAAATTAAACCTGTCAAGTTGTTCCAAACCTGTATGAGTTTCTTTCTTTCTTTAGAAGACATAAACAATAAAAAAAAATGTTGGTAATCAAAGAGTTAATGGGTGCTGTCAACTGTCTGAACATTATAAAAATATCTTCCCTAGGATTAGACCTTAGTTCAATTAGGACATTTAAGTAGCGTTTATAAACATGCCATAGAAAAAAAGAAATAAAGAAAGAAAAAATAAATAAATAAATACTGGTGTGCATCTTTAGACAAAACAATGGCACTGAGATGCTGTAAGATATGTCTAGTAAAGTCCATCAAATCAAATCTTCGCTAACTGTTAAACTCATAGTATAAATTAAAGACTCATATAGTATAAATATGAACAAGGGAAATTGTCCCTTGTTCATATTTCACACTAGCACATATTACACCGCTCTCTGGAATACTTGATTCGATTGGCTGGTCACAACATTCGCCTGAGCTTTAAGAGCTTGATGACTTAACGTTTGAAAAATAAGAAATAAAGACAGCCATAAATGTATTGTAATGTTACAATAGTAATGTACAATAAAATTATTTTGTCTTGAATATTATTATTTTTTTACAGTGAAATATTGCAATAGTGATTATTTTATCTAATGTTATTTAGTTAGAAGAAGAAGAATTCTGCTCCTCACAACCCTATAGAGGACAAGCAGCTTGGAGAATAGATAGAATTAATAATATTAATAATAATATTAAAACATTAATAATAAAAACAACAATAATAATAACTAATTATATTATTATTATTATTATTATTATTATTATTATTAGTAGTAGTAGTAGTAGTAGTAGTAGTATAAATAATAATAAAAGAACAATTGTTTATTTATTGATTCATTTATTTATTTATATAATAATTAAAATAATAACAACTTGTATTATTATTATTATTATTATTATTATTATTATTATTATTATTATTAGTATTATTATTAGTAGTAGTAGTAGTAGTAGAACTAATAATTAAAATAATAATAAAAAGCAATAAAAGTTACTACTACTACTACTACTACTACTACTACTAATAATAATAATAATAATAATAATAATAATAATAATAATAATAATAATAATAATAATAATAATAATAATAATAATAATAATAATACAACTGAATAACTGTACATTTGCCCTTAAATTTTGTATTTTTGTTGGTTCATCTAGGCTCAAAGCCATTTGATATGAAATGTTTTCATGGATCTTTTGAGTTAATTATAAGTGAGCAAATAAAAAAATTCAAATCAAATCAAGATTTTGTATTCAATTAATTGATTTTGTGGCAAGTAGCTGTGTAATAAGTGGAATAATGTACATCCAGCCGATTGTTATCACTTCTCTCTCTCTCTCTCTCTCTCTCTCTCTCTCTCTCTCTCTCTCTCTCTCTCTCTCTCTCTCTCTCTCTCTCTCTCTCTCACACACACACACACACACACACACACACACACACACACACACACACACAAACAAACAAACAAACAAAGCAAGGCTCTGGGGTTTATTTTGCGATAACAATCAGCTGGATGTACAATATCCCTTACTTATTTTATCCTTTTGTAATCGACTATAATTGCAGTTTTATGCCAGTGGATGTATTAGCAGGAGCGGGATCTAATTTGGTTCCATTATAGCTAGCGATTTCATTAAGTTGATTTACTTGACCTCAAAGCAGTAGTACACTTGGCCTTTTTTTGTGGCAGCTTCACTTAAACATAATCATGCACTAACTATTTAATGTTGCCTATAAAAAGTATCTGCTAGTGTGTTAAAGATAGAGTGACTTTTATTCGGAACCTGATTTCACCAAGTACAACATGTTTCTGGATCAATATACATTCCATTCAACCATTGTTTTTTTTTTTTTTTTTTTTTACAGTTTAGTCTTACAACCAGGGTTAGGTGCTTCTACATCAGTGTTATTCACCTCTCATTTCCCTCTGATTTAAGGGATACGTTATGGGTAGGGATAGGATTAGGCGTAGGGATATGGTTAGGACTAAATGTTTGGACAGTAATGTTGCTCCAGGATCAACAAAATTTGTCAGTGACTTTTATACGTGACTCGGCACAAAGGTACAGAGATAATTATGGCAAGTCAAGTGAATGAACACACATAAATAAAATATGATTAGTTAGCATGTGAGGATGAGGTTCCTTCTGTCTCATTCTCTAAACTCTTTGCACATCTTTGTATGAAGCATTTGAGCATGTTTGGAACCTTCTGGGAGAAAATCAGTTTTCGATCACTGATTATAAATGACATAATCTGGGCAATAATATGACAGTTTCTGTTTATAATTCATTTAAATAGAACAGGCCTCAATGTTTTTGCTCTTTCGTTAATCTTAATCACCCCTATAATCTTTTAGAAATATGTTTTTGATGCTGTTATAAATCTGTTTGTACTGAATAAATCCATTTACTGACAAATATCCTCATCATTTTCTCATAAAGCTCAGTTCCTGTACAGACGATTGGAATGAATTGGAGCCACCCAGTGCATGATAGTACAAGGAGAAATCTCAAGGAAAAAATGACTCTTAGATAAGATTTAACCAAAGGTCAGCACCTCAAAACAAATTACCAGGGGGACCCAATACTTCCTCCCACTAGACATACCAGGAGTAGTGTAGATTAAAGATCTGCTGCCGCAAAGATCAATATGAAGCCTGGCAAACTATTGGAATCTCTTTAATGCTTAATTAGCCTCTTTGATGAACAGCCATCTTTCCATCTCCCTCAGTGATCTATTAGTTACAGAGAATATTCATAAAGCTACTACATCTGCTTAGTTAAAATGATAGATGAAAAGGGTGGAAATATGGGATAGTGCTGTAAATATCAGGGCAGGTATTTCTTTAGTGGACTCTTCAGAAGGGGTCAGCAAGCTTTCCATCAGATCTCAAGATGCTGAATTATCCTGGAGCCTCGTAATGCGGGTGATATGTCATGTTTGTTCTACGCCTGGATTTTTGTTCAATCTTGAAGCTACTTCAAGTTAAACCTTATAATACCTATTTCCTAGAATCTGCTCTAAAACATTATTAGAGAAAATTAGAATAATTTACATATAACATTTATATTAAAATCTGTTTAATTTATGTACAAATATTGTAAAGAGGTCATATTATGCCCTTTTACAGTCTTTATTTTGTTTCTGGGGTTTATTAGAAAAAGTTTGCATGCTTGAAGGTTCAAAAAACACATTATTTGTATCATATTTGACATTGTTGCAGCACCCCTCTTCCCAGTCTGTCAGTAACGCTTTTAGTTCCTGTCTCTATGAAGCCCCTCCTTCAGAAAAGCACAATATGCTCTGATTGGTCGGCTGGACCTGTGTGTTGTGATTGGTCAACACTGGTCAGCGTCTCATGAACTATTCTCTGAAGCAGGAGAGTCTCAAGAGAAGCCGGTTATCCCGATATATTTATCTGTTGATATGAAAAATCAGGGAAATTTAGCAATATAGCGGGTGAATTATGTCTATGATGTATATTACGATGTAATGATGAACTATATGCCTTTCTCCACTGATGCTCTATGATGTTCAGAGCGTTTCTAAGGACGCTGACTGATACTGAAGGCTGAGATGGCAAACGGGAGTATGGTTTGTGTAACATTAGCAACACATTATTAGCTGGTTAATAACGTAGTCAAGCAAAAGGATAATCATATTAATTACCGTTATGTGTCCGACACTGTAAAGAACGCAGTTGTGCAGCGTTTACCGTTTAAGTTGGCCGCTTTGTATTTCTGAGCTTGTGCTCAGATGATCAGAGATCTGATGGAAGTGAATGGGGGCGGGGCTAATTTGTATATTCATGAATCCACATACACTAAATGAACCAAGGGGTGTCGAGTTACATTCAAGCTATTTTAAGGCATGAATATATATATATATATATATATATATATATATATATATATATATATATATATATATATATATATATATATATATTTATTTTTTTTTTTTTTTTTTTCACACAAGAAAAACGTTTAAATATATAATTTTGGTGATCAAAGATGAGTTTTAAGGGATACAATTATTGACTATAGGGGACATTAAACTAGGAGTATTGTGATGCATTTATGTTCCAGGAAGGAAACAGAAGACTACAATTGAGGCATTCCAGGAGTTCAGAAACAGTGTAATTGATACAGAGAATAAATAACTCACTTTGGAGTGACTTTGTGCTTTGTACCTTTGCATATCTTTTTCATGCTCAAACAGCAACATTACACACTAAAGAAAAAAAAAACTTTTAAAATGCAATTCACAAATAGAAAAAAGGAGGCATGATATCATCTGTGTAGACCTTTTTCATAGCCAGTAATTAAAATGTCACTTAAAGGTGCAGTGTGTAGTATGTATGAGGATATATTGACAGAAATGCAATTTAATATACATAACTATGTCAGTGGAGTATAAAAACCTTACATACACTGTCAGAAAAAAAAAAAAAAGGTACATTGCTGTCACTGGGGCGGTACCCTAAGGTACAAAACCGAAAAGGTACTAATATGTACCTTTAAGGTACTAATCAACACTCTTAAAGTACTGATATGTACCTTTAAGGTATTAATATGTACCTTTAAGGTACTAATCAACACTCTTAAAGTACTGATATGTACCTTTTAAGGTACTAATATGTACCATTTAGGGGTGAGTAAGGTACAAAGATGCACCTTTTCACTGCTGTACCTTTTTTTTCTTGTAAAAGTTTTTAAAAACCATATGAAGCCAACATGAACACAAAGGGTAGTTTTTTTTAGGACTTTTTAAACTACAACAGGAGAAGAAAGCAAAATACAATTTGTTTGTAAATGGCCACTGTCATAAAATGAAGCTCGAATAAGATGCTTTTCCTTGCGGCTCTTTAAACAACTGCACAGTTTAAAAGTTTTCCTGAAAAAAAAAAAAAAAAAAAAAAAAAAAAAGAAGCTGTTTCTGCAAACATTGAAGACTCAGCAATGTCTGTTTTATCTGCTTACCACAATCTGAATGAGAGACTATTAGGGGACAGCAGTTCTTTAAAGGGAGTCTGCTCATTTAACTGAAGTATATTCCAGAAATAGAACCAACCTAGTCTTATTGTACAAGCAATCACAGTGAACTATATGCTATGTCATTCTTTCATAATAAAGAGAAGTCACAGTTATCATAAAATTGCTCTTTGAAAGAGCTGAAGGGAAGAAGCCTAGATCAACAGTAAATTGTTTACTTCCTGTAATATGAGACTGCGGGGGCTTTGTTTTGTACTGCAGACTGCATCCATTTATCAATATGCAGTCAAAATCTGAATGAACTGACACCAAACAGACTTGGATGACTCTATTGAGGCCAACCATGAGTAAATATTGGACGCAACTCATTTAATTCCTGAGAGGGGACTCAATGTGCATGTGCTATTATGTAATAAGTGCTGCTTGCTCATATTTAGGGTCAGGCATTTGAACAGGCTTCTTACCTGGAGCAATACAATTTTGTGAGTTACTCATTCCACATCATGTGTTCTGCAGACAAGAATGATCTCTCAAATTATGTAGCTTATTGAGGAAAAGTGTGCTGTTACATTTCTAAGTGATTGAACATGCAATTTTCACCTGGCAGATGATAAAAGTGGAGGAGGAACACTGGATTAAGTTTAACACTGGATTAAACTTGAATTTGATAGATTTTGGGATTGGGCTCTTTAACTTTGATCATTAAGTGTAATCAGTCCAACTCAACCCGCTCCGAGTGGGATTCAAACCAGTGTCTCCAGCATGGGAGGCAGGTGTGCTAACTAGGACGCAAAAGACAACAGCCTTTACCATTACACTCCCATCCAGGTCACGGTACCAATTTAGCAACCACACAGACAAACCTTTGAATCAAGAATGGTAACTTAACACTAGAACCACCAGGGGTTGTTGTACTATACCTGAAACCGCCAGCGGGTAAAATTTACCCATGCACATGATTACTGTTTTGATATGGCTAAAAGACTATTATGTCACTGTATTATGCAACTGTCTTCACAAAGTAATGACTATAGTCATGCAATTATTATTGTGCCGAGGGGGGCGTGGTTTAGCAAAGTCTGTGACGGGAGAGAGAGTCAGGGGACGAGCAGCACGTAAGTGAGTCAAGTTCAAAGGATAAACACCTGTCTTTGTTTCAGTGATTGGCGTGGAGAGACAGGATTTAAGCCATCCAGGAAATGAGGACTGGAGAAGGACGTGCAGAGAGGAACTGCCAAAACTAAACCGATGATATCCAGAGACTGCGTTTATTTTACGTTGTGCAAGGAGCACCTTGATGAGTTAACACTAATAAAAACCTGTTTCGAGTTCCCAGCCAGTCGACCCCCTTGTCTTCTTCCTTATATACCTTGAACATTGTTACAATTATTTTCAGTCATTGACCATATTTTTGTCCTGTTTTTTTTATGCAAGCTACACTAATAACTTTTTGGTGAATAGGCTAAACCAGCCTGCAATGACAATGATAATTAGAAGGAAATAAATACATGTGTGGTGTAATACTGATAAAATGTCATTAATCACATATTAAGATAACCCATGTTATTTAAATGACTAAAATACCCTAAACAGACAATAAAGAGCAATAATAATTTACCGCACTGCATTGGATGATGCAATGACAAATTTAAGCGCTCAGTTTCACTTAATTATTTTAGTTATATAATTGAATAAGAGAACACCACCACCAATAAACTTGGGAAAAAAAAAAAAAAAAAAAAAAAAAAAAATTAGTTTTATTCATTACATCATAGATTGGAAATGTTTTTTTTTTTTTTTTTTCCGGAAATTGTAATGATAGGCAAGGAGAGGGAATCAGTTATGGGTAAAGTTTATTTAAACTGAAGTAAATACAGATAACCGAAGAATCTTGTAGCAGGATAGCAGTAAGAGTCACTGTTCAGCATAACAAAGGCAGGCAGGATGAAGAGGTGCGATCCACAGGGCTGGATAGAAACTCAATGGTGGCGGGGGAGCTTGGGAACGGGAGAAAACAGGAAACAGAGCCAGGTCCCAGAGAAACTTGAGTAGGACGACAAATGGTGCAGCGTCTTGATGGTAGCAGTTGATGAAGCGCAGGGACTCAGACCAGGCAGACAGGTGAGCTGGGGAGACAAAATAAAAGGGGAAAAACAGGGACAAGCAAAAGCTAAACGAGAAGGCAGCAACAAAGAAAAAGACTAGGAAAGAAAAGGGAAAAACTAGCTAAAGGGAAAACCCAAGAAACAAATACGAGGAACAATAAACACTGACTAAGATCAGACACAAACCAGAGCTAGGATAAGCTAGAAATCACGGGTGCCGGGTGCCGGGTGCCGGGTGCCGGGTGCCGGGTGCCGGGTGCCGGGTGCCGGGTGCCGGGTGCCGGGTGCCGGGTGCCGGGGTGAACTGAAGAACAGCAATACAATCTGGCACAGGACAGAGAGTGAGAGGGAAATATAAAGGGTGACAAATGAACAAGGAACAGGTGTGAGCCATGAGTGTAACGAGGTAACAAGGGGGTGGGGAAAACAAGGCACATGACACAACAGCAAAGAGATCAAGACAAACACCAACAACTAGACAGGCACCCTGACAGAAATGGGCAGACTTCAATAAATAGCAACACAGTAGAACAATACTTGATATAAAAAAAAAAAAAAATAAAAAAAAAAAAGCACTACAAAAATTAATAATTAATCCAAAATGTTAACATTTATGAGTAGGCTTAAACATCTTAAGTTGAACATGCGTTGTGTGACTGTTTACAGTAAGCCTACACGTTGCTCAAACAGTGCAAAAATAAAGGAATTATATAGGGGTAAATTTGCAACGCGAACAAATTTTTTACGTAAAGTGTGGTTCTACCACACGTACATTTACTTACGTTTTCAGACGAAAATGTACAATGATGGCTGGATTCCAAATGGCACCCTAAACCCTGTCCCAAATGGCACACTTCATGTGCACTTTCGGTCTTGTGGACTTATATTGGCCGCTGTGTACGCGTGTCCGTTAAGTCCACAAGACCGAAGGGTGTCCCATTTGTCATTTAAGCTTAAAGAAGCGTGCTCTTTGCAGTTGCTATGCGCCCTCGATGCACACTTCAGCTGTGCCCGCAAGTTTGCTTTGTCCGTAGCTCACAAACTTGCAGGCTTAGCTGAAGCGTGCATTGAGGGCGCATAACGGCTCGCAAGCACCCTTCAGAAGCCTAAAATGATGAATGGGACACCCTACGGCAGTGATTCCCAACCTTTTTTAATTCGAAAGCCCCCCTTCTCTCCATATCAATACTGCAAGGACCACCCCCTTCCCCCTTGACTTTTTGATTCACAAAAACATTTGTGAACATGTATTATAGTGTTATCACTTTTCAACTCCATGTTATTTTTTTAAACAAAAGAAATTCAAGATATATTAATCTTCAGTGTTCTTTTTTTTTTGCAAACATACACTGCAGACATTCTTTACAACTTAAAAGTACTTACACTGCTCAGTTTTACAGTACAATAAGTACAAATAAGCACAAGTCAACCTGCCATACCAAACAAGACCACAAGGAGATGCCAAAGGACCACATATAACTACTATTCGGATCCATTCATAATGAATAAACGCACTAAAATACAAATGAAAAATAAAATAATCCTGAATGTCAGAACAAGCAATCATGTCTATGTTTGGAGCTGATGCCCGTGTGTACATAAACACCACTGATCCTTACAAACTTCTCCAAAAACACGCTTCTTCGGTGAGCATCCGTTATAAATCACTCACAATATATTCATTTTAACAACTACGTGAATATATTGAACTGCGTTCATGCAGAAATATGATGTTATAGCGATCAGCGACCCGAGAGCACACATACACAGTTTGTTAGGGTATCAATAATAACGTACACGCGTGTGCCTAATGTATGACTCCTGTATGTCACTGTAATCATCTTTATCTTATACAATCATAACACATATACAATCGTCATCCATACAAAACTTTATTCAGTGAGCTGAGAGTGCTGAGAGATGGTTAGTTTGCACATCAATTATAACGGACGCGTGTCTAATGTATGTCACTGCGGAGAAGGCTTTTCGGAGACCAATCTACTTCAAGTGTTTACAAACAAGCCAATAATCATTGGCATGCGGTCCCTGCTCCGCCCGCAATGCAGGTATAAATACGGATGCGGAAGTACTGCATATCACTTTCAACTTCGAAGCCGAACTGCGCTGTTAACCAGCCCTTTTTTTACATCTGCTAAGAGTTAAAAGAGTTTACTACAAGTCTGCTCGAGAGGATTCCACTGCTTCGTTTGATGTGGGTGTGACGGCGCGAGGCAGTGACTGGCTGCTGAACAAAAACAACAGCTGTTCTCACAGCTTGCTGGGCGTTTCACTGAGTGCTCACAGCGGGCTTGCACACACGAACCGCTGTGAGCCGTGGCCACCTTCCCTGTGCGCTTCAGCACTAACTAAGCAGTTTTTCCTTTCTAAAAGAGCAACACGGTTTGACCCTGCGTCTTTTTCAAGATGTCATTCAAGGGCTCAAGTGGAACCCTCCGCCGTGTCCCGAACCCTCGCAGCTGGACGATTGGTATCTCGGGATGGCCCGTGTCCTGTTTCTCAGTGCCCCGCCCCAGTGCCATTCTTTCCGGAAGTGCATCAGGAGCTCACAAAATTGTGGATAGCGCCATACAGCGCTAGAAACCGATCGACTGACTCCTCCGTCCTCACTACCCTTGATGGTGACGCGGCCACCAAGGGTTACGTGGAGATCCCCCCAATGGAGCGGTCGGTAGCGATGCAACTGTGTCCTAAGACTGCTACCGACTGGTGGGGAAACCGGCGTGTAAGTTCTCGTCCAGTCTAACAGGCAAGGCTTACGCAGCCTGTGGAGAAGCTGCATCATCCTTGCATGCCATGGCACTCCTGCAGGTCTACCAGGCCAAAGCGCTCAAGGAACTGCACGAGGGTAATTCCGACCCAGGGGTTATGCAGGAACTGTGTACCACGACGGACCTCACCCTACAGGCAACGAAAGTCACCGCACACTCCCTGGGTCGGGCGATGTCCGTGCTTGTGGTCCAGGAACGCCACCTGTGGCTGAACCTGGAGATATGCGTGAGACCGACAAAGTGCGGTTCCTCAACGCCACTGTCTGCCAGGCCGGCCTCTTCTGAGACACCATCGAGAACTTCGCCCAGCAGTTCTCGGTGGCCCAGAAGCAGATGGAGGCTATCAAAAATATCCTGCCCCGGTGACCCGCTGCTGCCTCCACCCAGTCGCCGGCCGCAGTACCTCCACCTGCTCGTCGCCGAGGGCATCTCCCTGCGTCTGCCTCCGCCCCTGCTAAGCCCAAGCAGCAGCCTCCACTTGGGAAGCAGGGCGCCGGACATAAGGGTGCCGCCCAACCCATTCAGGGCCCCACGAAGTCTGCCGGCAAGCACAAAGGCAAGCGGCCCTGATACGGGCAGCACAGGGAGAAGAGGGTCTGCTCTAGGTGAGGTGGTGTCCACACTCCCCCCCCGGGAGGACCGGGGGGGAATGTCAACAAGAAGGCTGGTACCGACAACATCCTGCCGCTGGCTCTCCAGAGTCCAGCGGTACCCACATTCTCAATAAAAGAGCAGTTTCCTCCCTCCCTGGGCCCCAAGAGGGCCAGGTTGGCAGTGTGCGATGCCCCCTGGGCCTTGTCACTCCTTTCCTCCCCTCTCCCCTTCGCCAGGGGGCAGCATTGTGGGCACCGAGGACACCCCCGGGCCTCCCGAGTCGGGTCTGCGTACTCCACCTCGCTGCCCCATCTCGGGTACGTCTGTGGTGCCGTTGGTCGCGATCAAACCGGTTCCTCCAGCCGATATGAGGTTGGGGTTCTACAGCCTGTCCCTGTCGCCTCGCGTCTTCACAAAAAGTCGGGGAGGCAGCCATTGTTCCGCTGCATGTGGATTCAGAAGCATCTGAGGTCGCTTCGGGCCATTCACATCCCAGGTGTGCTGAACCAGACAGCCGACAAGCTCTCTAGCCAGTCGACACCTCCGTGAGAGTGGCGACTCCACCCCCAGAGCGTCCAGCTGATATGGGACCTTTTCAGAGCCACACAGGTAGACCTGTTCGCCTCTCCGGACTCAACCCATTGCCAGTTGTACTATTCCCTGACCGGGGGTGCCCTCGGCACAGATGCACTGGCGCACAGCTGGCCCCGGGACAGCTTCCCCCAGTGAGCCTTCTCGCACAGACACTGTGCAAGGTCAGGGAGGACGAGGAGCAGGTCTTGCTAGTTGCACCCTATTGGCCCAACCGGACCTGGTTCTCCAAACTCAGACTCCTCGCGATCCCCCTGAGGAAGGACCTGCTTTCTCAGGGGTGGGGCACTCTATGGTACCCGCGTCCAGACCTCTGGAAACTCCATGTCTGGTCCCTGGATGGGACGCAGAGGTTCTAGGGCCTAGAACGAGGCCCCTCTACGAGGCGCTCTGAAGTGGAACCTGTTTGTCAAGTGGTGCTCTTCCCACCGGGAAGACCCCCAAGGTGTTCGATTAATGTTGTGCTTTCTTTCCTGCAAGATGGGCTGGAGTGAAGGCTGTCTCCCTCCACCCTCAAAGTGTACGTTGCGGCAATAGCGGCGTATCACAATGCAGTGGAAGGCAAGTCCTTAGGGAAGCACAACGTAATCGTCAGGTTCCTCAGAGGTGCGAGGAGACTGAATCCTCCTCGTCCAACCTCGGTATCATCTGCATTGATCTGCTATGACAGCAAAACTCTTTTGGACATTGGTTACCTCTACACTGGACTGTTTCAGGACACTTTCACCAATCCTCTGTGGCCATCTGAGATTCATCGGAACGCCGAGTTGAACAATGGCCAGAGTCGACGGCGAAGAATCAAGAAACACAGCGGGAAACGCGCTGGGATTCGCAACAGACTGAGGGCATTGAAAAAGGGCATTCAGCCCACCTCTCCCGAGCATCCTACTCGCAAATGTCCAATCCCTGGAGAATAAGATGGACGATCTTAGAGCCAGGATAAGTTTTCAACGGGACATGAGAGACTGTAACATCTATTGTTTGTCCGAAACATGGCTCACGCCTGCAGTCCCGGACACAGCTGTGACGCCGTCTGAGAACTTCTCTGTTTTTCGGATGGACAGAACAGCCGAGGCCGGTAAATGTTTCATGATCAACAAGAAATGGTGTGACCCCAGGAACATCACCATTCTTTTGCGATCCTGCTCGCCTCATCTGGAACATTTAACAATCATTTGCCGCCCATTCTGTCTGCCGAGGGAGTTTTCCTCGGTCATCGCCACTGCCGTTTACATTCCACCACAGGCAGACACAGGGCTGGCTTTATCTGGCCTTCATGATGTTACCAGCGGCTTCATAAACAAACACTCCGATACTGCATTCATCGTCGTGGGCGATTTTAACAAAGCTAACCTAAAGAAAGTCTTGCCAAACTTTCACCAGCACGTCTCCTGTCCTACACGAGGAGCAAGCACACTGGATCATTGCTACTCTCTGTTTAAGAATGCCTATAAAGCTTGCTCACTACCAGACAAAGGCTCGTTCAGGAACCCCCGGTGAGGCGGGAAGTTAAACGCTGGTCACCCCAATCAGAGACCGTGCTACAGGCAGCTCTTGATGACGTCGACTGGGACATGTTCCGGGCGAGTTCCTCTGATGTCAGCAAGTTCACGGATGTGGCGCTTTGCTTCATCAACACGCTTACAGAGCAAGCCACACAAACAGCAACAATAACGTCCTTCTCAAATCAGAAACCATGGGTGGACAATTCAATCCGCGCTGCAGTGAACACACGCACTGCCGCATACAACGCCGGTCTCCTATCGGGGAATATGACTGAATACAAATCATTATGCTATGCTCTTCGACGCGCAGTTAAAGCCGCAAAGCTCCGTTATAAGGATCTAGTAGAGTCTCCCGGCGCATGTGGCAGGGACTGAGGTCCATCTGTTCTTTTGGATCTAAATCCTCTGCAGAGGTGAGTGCTGATCCGTTGCTTGTGAACGAGTTAAACTCTTTCTACGCTCGCTTTGATTGTAATCACGGCAGTGCGATTCCGCCAAGTGACGCGTCAGAGGGAATCACTCACGACAACCACGTGATCTCTGTCTCGGAGGATGAAGTTCCCTGTCCCTAAGAACAGTAAACCCTCTTGCCTAAATTACTATCGTCCAGTGGCTCTCACGTCTATAGTCATGAAGGTCTTTGAGAGACTCATTAAAAACACCATTTGCTCATCATCCCAATAGATCGACTGAAGATGCCATCTCTCATGTCCTCCACTCCTCCCTCATTCACATCGACAGCAAAAGTGGGAACTACGTAAGGCTGCTATTTATTGACTATAGCTCAGCCTTTAACACCATAGTTCCCATTAAGCTAACCGCCAAACTCCTGGATCTCGGCCTGAATTCTTCTCTCTGCCACTGGATTGAAGACTTCCTCACTGGCAGGCCTCAGGTGGTGAGAATAGGCCAGTTCACCTCTACCTCCATCACCCTGAGTGTGGGAGCTCCACAGGGCTGTGTCCTGAGTCCCCTGCTCTACTCTCTCTACACACATGACTGTTTGTCCACACACAGCTCCACCTCTATCTTCAAATTTGCTGATGATACTGTTGTCCTGGGCCTCATTTCCAACAACGAGACGGCATACGTGGACGAGGTGGAGCAACTAACATCATGGTGCCAGGACAACTGTCTCTCTCTGAATGTTGGCAAGACCAAAGAACTGATTGTGGACTTCAGGAAGAGACAGCAACAGACATACTCCCCTCTCATGATCAGCGGGTCACCAGTAGAGAGAGTGAGCAGCTTCAAGTACCTGGGTGTAAACATCTCCGAGGACCTGACCTGGACTGCACACATTCAGACACAGGTGAAAAAAGCCAGGCAAAGACTGTACCACCTGCACCAGCTGAGGAAATTCAGGGTTTCACCAGCTATCCTGAAAACTTTCTATTTAGGGGCGATAGAAAGTGTATTAACTTTCAAGCGTGGTATGGGAACAGCACCAGTCATGACTGCAAAGCCCTGCAAAGAGTCGTGCGCTTATCCGAGCATATCTCAGGGTCAACTCTCCCGTCTCTGCAGGATGTCTACACCAAATGCTGCAAAAGTAGAGCTACTAAAATCATCAAGGACTCTAATCACCCTGCAAACCCTCATTTCACGCTGCTGCCATCTGTTAAGTGCTTCCGAAGCATGATGGCCAAAACTGAGAGACTCAGGAGGAGCTTCTTCCCCCAGACCATCCGACTCCTGAACTCAGTCACTTAACATCACGTGACTTCACTTCAGGATAAACATCGACATACTGACATTGCACTGCACTTTCTGTTCTCATTGTTACTGTGTAACAACCTGTTATAAACCTGTTTGCACATTATACTTTGTACATTTCTGTTAACCACATATTTATAAGTCTATAGTTTACTCACTGTACAGTTTATTTCACTTATTTTATTCCTGTTCTTTATTTATTTTTATTTTTTTCTACTTGATTTATTTATAATTCTATATATATATATATATATATATATATATATATATATATATATATATATATATATATATATATATATATATATATATAGTACTTTTTTATTCTATATCTATTATAATTTCCTCCTTGTGTTTTAACTGTGAATTTGCACTGTCCATGGAGCGGACCTGTTTACATTTCACTGCCGGTTGTATATTCTGTATATAACTGTGTATGTGACAAATAAAACTCTTGAATCTTGAATCTTGAATCTCACGTTGTCCTGAGAAAAATCCTGGAATGTTTTCCTCAAAAAAACATAATTTCTTTACAACTGAAGAAAGAAGACATGAACATCTTTGATGAGACGGGGGTGAGTGAATTATCATATTTTCATTATGAAATTTGACCTGCTGGCGGTTTTTCAGTATCAATGCCCGTTTTTAAAACTGGTTTTATCTAAACTGTTATGAACATTTGAAAAACAGTCATGAGTAAATTGTACCCCGTGGTGGTTCTAAGTGACTACAAATTTAGCTTGACAGGTGATAAGGCAAGAACAAAACTAGAAACTGGAAACATCTAAATTAGAATATCATAGAAACTATAGGAACCTAGCAACCCCAAACAACCATGGTAACCACCCAGAGCACCCTAGCAGAACATTTATATTTACTGCCAGACCACATCTGTAAAAGCAGGTTGCTCAGCAGTAAAATATAGCTTAAAAAAAGTTCACGGTTCAAGCTGTGAAGAGAAAATTATTACACCCCCACATTTCTAACAATGGGGATGTTTGGCCTTCCAGACCTGCATAACTAGAGCCTGTTGGGTGAGGGAAGCACGCAGGAGCCCTGAGGTAAACTGTGCATTGATTGTTCAATTTAAATATCTCAGGTTTTGCAACATAGGCTCCCTGGAAAAATGTGCCTCTACCTACATTTTTTTTTTTCTCGATGAGCCTGGGTTGAGGTTTGGTTAAAGACAAGAAGAAAAAGGCAGTAGCCTGCTATTTTTTTCTCTTTGCTAGTTTTTGTTTTATTTCCACACAGTTAAGCACAGACAGATGCAGTGTTTGTGCCTCCTGAGGCGATGTGATGTGTTTTGTTTGATGTCAGTTCTCAGTCTAATTACTGAGATATTCAAACATGTTCTACAGCTCCCAGGAGGTTGTTGACATTGGTATTGCCTCCATTACCGTCTATTTTCATTGATGACATCATCAATGAAATCACCTTATCACGCATTGCGCCATGTGTCATATCCCAACCAACAGAAAACACTTCCGCCATAAATTGCTCACACTCACATTTTGGTGGACCGTCCTGCCCACAGTGAAAAATAAATAAAATAAAAAAACCTACTTAGGGCACACTTACATGTATGCTTCATTACATTAGATAGAATATCAAAACAAGTCAACAAGACCTGTCATGCCAATGCTATCTCACGACCAATTCGTACGTATTTGTACGAGATTGCTAATTTGTATGAATTCGTATGATCTTACTTGTATGGATTTGTACAATTTGTCTATACTGGAGTGATGGGTAGGTTTTAGTGGTGGGGTTAGGGGTAGGTTATTCGTCTTTAGCAAAAATCTTGCAAATTTGTACAAATTAGTCACCTCGTGAAATACATAATAATTGCCGTGAGGCAGGGGTTGGTCATGCTAGATAGATTTTTTTTTAATCAACTAACTTCGCCAGTTTTGCAATTACTTGTATCCAGTTGGTCCCAATGTGATTTTTAAGACAGTTTTCCCCAAGTTCACACAGGTAGTGGGATGGATGTGGCATTAACATTACCATTTACTAACGAGGGTTCTGTCAAAAATGACTCAAATTTGAAATCTTATATAGACAAACAAAAAAACAAAACAAAAATCACTATATTATTATGCTAGTTGCCTCAAGAAAAGAAAAAAAAAGAGAGAGAGAGAGAGAGAGAGAGAGAGAGAGAGAGAGAGAGAGAGAGAGAGAGAGAGAGAGAGAGAGAGAGAGAGCGTAACAAAGACGAAGCACTTCAGTTGCTAAGTAAAATTAATCTGATTAGATGAGACAGACACTGGTAGGCTGACCAGCAACCATTTAAAATTAATAACACCAACCACACACACATGCACTGGAACTATTAATTTACATCCTAAGCATGCAAGATATGAAATTAAACTATTGTCAACTATAGGCCACTATTGACTTAGTTTATGACCAGTCCAAAAAAAAAAAAAAAAAAAAAAAAATTGATTACTAACTTGTAAGACTATATAGACTAATCAGTTTATGGAACCTGCCACAGGTTTACTTTGTTTTCTGTGTTCCACTCCATCTCACACACAGAGGAGTGCATAATTCAAAGAAAGCTCCATTGACTGTGAGCATGGATGGACACACACATTACATAGTTAACCCTTCTGTTTGAGTGTTCAATCATTCACACAAAAATTGTGCTGCAGAATATGGACAAGTGAAGTATGCTTTGGCTGACTCAATGTTTATTGTAAATAAGGATTTAAAAAACATCCAGTTGTTTTGGCCTGCATGTTCTATGAATGTCTGACAACATGCTTTTACAAAAGTGCCAAATACTTCATTTTAATATTCAGATATATCAGAGTTATATAAAGTTATATCCTGACTCTCCCAAGCTTTATAATGGGAGTTACTTAGATGTTGAAGCCCAAAAAAGTGCATCCATCCATCCATCCATCCATCCATCATAAAAGTAATCCATAGGTCCCCAGTGTATTAATAAAGGCCTTCTGAAGCGAAGCAATGCATTTTGTAAGAAAAATATCCATATTTATAACTTTATAAACTATAATCACTGGTTTCCGGTGATGACCGTATGCAAGTCTAGTTGCAGAACTTTTGGGTGAACTAACCTTTTAAGTTATGAAAACATTATTTCTGAATGCTTTCACAAACGATGTATAAATAATGTTTTTGTGCTAAGAGTTTGAGAAAATTATTAAAAACTATATAACTATAAATTAACATTCTATTAACGTTACTGGAAGAATGTTCCCTGTTAGCTGGGAGCTTAGAGATAAGTCTGAATCCTGTTCATTGATTTCTGCTCCATCTTCAACATTATTGTCCTCTCTAAGACGCTCATTATAATAATGACTCTCAACAGTTTGGATCTTGAATTTACTAACAAATAAACCACATACCAGAACAGGCAATCAACACCTCGCTGAAACTCTTAACACCAAAGCAACAAAGATCTGCATTCTTCATTCACCTATGACTCCTTGCCGCCCACAGCTTGAACTCTATTATAAACCACACAGATAATGCCACAGTGGTTGGGCTAATTAACAGCGACAATGATTCAGCCAACACAGAAGAAGTGCAGAACATTGAGTCTTGGTTCATTGAAAACAGATGATAAACAGCTCATGAAGTGTATACTTCATGAAGTCCAGTAGTAAAAGGTAGTATACCCCATTTACACCCCTAAACTAAAAAAACTAAAATTATTTAATATTAATAATTATGTTTCTTTTTATGTACATTTGGGTTTTATGTTACATCTCATGTTGTAAAATTAATGTTTATAAATGCATTGTTTTGTGTCGTGTGTTACAATGATGGTATGTCTTTTTATTTGTTTGTGGATTACAATTTTTCAAATGTACATGTACAGGTTGTTCTGTTTATTATATATATATATATATATATATATATATATATATATATATATATATATATATATATATATATATATATATATATATATATATGAATATTTCAAATTTCAATATTTTATTAAGAATACAACATAGATGACATATCAAATGTTTAAACTGAGAAAATCTATAATTTTAAGGGAAAAATAAGCTGATTTTAAATTTCATGGCATCAACACATTTAAAAAAAAGTTGGGACAAGGCCATTTTTCCCACTGTGTGACATCCCCTCTTCTTTTTATAACAGTCTGCAAACGTCTGGGGACTGAGGAGACAAGTTGCTCAAGTTTAGGAATAGGAATGTTGACCCATTCTTATCTAATACAGGCTTCTAGTTGCTCAACTGTCTTAGGTCTTCTTTGTCGCTTCTTCCTCTTTATGATGCGCCAAATGTTTTCTATGGGTGAAAGATCTGGACTGCAGGCTGGCCATTTCAGTACCCGGATCCTTCTTCTACGCAGCCATGATGTTGTAATTGATGCAGTATGTGGTCTGGCATTGTCATGTTGGAAAATGCAAGGTCTTCCCTGAAAGAGACGACGTCTGGATGGGAGCATATGTTGTTCTAGAACTTGGATATACCTTTCAGCATTGATGGTGCCTTTCCAGATGTGTAAGCTGCCCATGCCACACGCACTCATGCAACCCCATACCATCAGAGATGCAGGCTTCTGAACTGAGCGCTGATAACAACTTGGGTTGTCCTTGTCCTCTTTAGTCTGGATGACATGGCATCCCAGTTTTCCAAAAAGAACTTCAAATTTTGATTCAGAACAGTTTTCCACTTTGCCACAGTCCATTTTAAATGAGCCTTGGCCCAGAGAAAACGCCTGTGCTTCTGGATCATGTTTAGATATGTCCTCTGCCCATCTTGACTTCTGAGAGACACTGCCACTCTTAGAGGCTCTTTTTATACCCAATCATGTTGCCAATTGACCTAATAAGTTGGTAGAAAATTGGTCCTCCAGCTGTTCCTTATATGTACATTTAACTTTTCCGGCCTCTTATTGCTACCTGTCCCAACTTTTTGGGGATTTATATACACACACACACACACACACACACACACACACACACACACACACACACACACACACACACACACAAATAAGGCATACCATTATGACCGCCTTTCTAATATTGTGTTGGTCCCCCTTTTGCTGCCATAACAGCCCTGACCCATCGAGGCATGGACTCCACTAGACCCCTGAAGGTGTGCTGTGTTATCTGGCACCAATATGTTAGCAGCAGATCCTTTAAGTCCTGTAAGTTGCGAGATGGAGCCTCTATGGATCGGACTTATTTGTTCAGCACATCCCACAGATGCTCGATTGGATTGAGATCTAGGGAATTTGGAAGTCAACACCTCAAACTCGTTGTTGTGCCCCTCAAACCATTCCTGAACCATTTTTGCCTTGTGGCAGGGTGCATTATCCTGCTGAAAGAGCCACAGCCACCAGGGAATGCCGTTTCCATGAAAGGGTGTACATGTTCTGCAACAATACTTAGGTAGGTGGTACGTGTCAAAGTAAAATCCACATGGATGGCAGGACCCAAAGTTTCCCAGCAGAACATTGTCCAAAACATCACACTGCCTCCGCCGGCTTGCCTTCTTCCCATAGTGCATCCTGGTGCCATGTGTTCCCCAGGTAAATTATGCACATGCACCCAGCCATCCACGCAATGTAAAAGAAAACATGATTCATCAGACCAGGCCACTTTCTTCCATTGCTCCGTGGTCCAGTTCTGATGCTCACGTGCCCACTGTTGGCACTTTCGGCGGTGGACATGGGGTCACCCTTATGAAAATAAACCATGGTTTTACTACAAATAAAAATTATTGTAGTTAAACCATGGTAACCACAAATTAACCATGGTTTTGCTACTCTAACCATGGTTTAACCATGGTATTTGTGGTAAAACTGTGGTTATATAATTGTGTAGCGTATGGACGGTGCTCATAAATGATCAACGGACCAATACTTTGATTATTTATAATGACTCAAACAAGACCGGCGCCGTGAAGTCTACAGACTGACAGGTTAACGGTGCTAAAAGGACACAAACCATGCCTCGTGCAGCCCACGAGAGACCGTCATAAATAACAGCCCCCACCCCCTCACACATACCAAAGGACATCCGAATAGATTATATGACTTTTAACTTAGGCATTTTTCATTTTAGGTGTGCTGTGTTCCCTGTATGTATGCATGCTTTTTATTATAACCATTTTAGATGTGTTTGATAGGTTAGAAACTTATAGCCAGTGAATGCTTAAGGAAGAATGACGTCAATCCTCGCTGTTCCTTTAATTCCTAAGTTAAACTCCCCATGCTTGGTCTCGAAATCTTTGTATCTCAATTTGTAGACCGTCTATGTGCGTTGTGTGGTACTATGATGCATCAAACTCTTTCTTTTATGCCAAAACCCCAAAGTCTGCATACCAAAACCCCAAAGTCTGCGTATCTAAGAAAGCCATAAACATGTTAATGAGGCGAGACTCGAAGACAAAGGAAGATTTCCCGCTTCTGAGTTCCTTCGCTCTGATTGGCTGTTCCGACAAAATAGGTGTGCCCCGTAAGGGCCCTTTAAGGAGGCCTACAAACGCACCTCGCTCTCTTCTTGCCCTCTTTTTGCCTCTTCGCCCCTCTTCGCCCTCTTCTCTTCGTCCCTCTTCGCCCTTTTCTCTCTTCCCATCGCCCTTCGCCTTCTTCGCCATCTTCCAAAGGATATCATCACACAGAGGAACCAAAGTTGAATTTTCCGCGGACTCCAAGGACCCACCCTGCAAGATTCAAACACGGACCAGATCGCGGAATTTCCCCACATGCACGAATTCGCGATCAAGGAAACATATGCAAGTATCCCTTAAGCTGTCGTTATAAAGTCTTGAGCTTATACCAATAAGTTGGACTGATTTCTTGCTTGTGCTCAATAGGTTGTGTCGGTAATAACACCGTTTCCTTGTCTCTCTCTCTCTCTCTCTCTCTCTCTCTCTCTCTCACTCTCTCTCTCTCTCTCCTTCCTGCTTTCAGTTAATTTGTGTATGTTTGTTTATTGTTTGTTGATTTATTAAAATATATATATTCACACGTGATTGCGCTTGAGTTGCTCATACATAGGTCCCTTTTACGTTGAACCGACCCTGTTACAAATTAAAAGAAAGATATTTCTCCTGGCCAGAGAAGCGTTGTTTAAGAGTTATAAAAAGGGAGATATTTGGTGGACAATTATCCGTCCCTTGAACTCAATTCTAGAATCAAAGAAATTTCTAAAAGTTGAATCAAGCCCTAGATATTAATAATTGTTATAATCCGTTATAATCAACTGTTAATATCCAAATTCCCCTCTGTGCCGATTTATGTATGTTTGATCGTAACACGATTAAACGCATGCATAAATCCCGCACCATTTCCCCTGGGGCTAGATCTCGCTACAATTGGTAATCAATTAGTCAAAAAACCATGGTTACTACACTTTTACTACAATAAAACCATGGTTATTTTTCGTAAGGGCAGCATGGGCACTCTGACTGGTCTGCGGCTATGCATCCCCATACGCAACAAACTGCGATGCACTGTATATTCTGACACCTTTCTATCAGAACCAGCATCAACTTCTTGAGCAATTTGAGCTACAGTAGCTTGTCTGTTTGATCAGACCACATGGGCCAGCCTTCGCTCCCCACGTGCATCAATGAGCCTTGGCCACCCATGACCCTGTCACCGGTTCACCACTGTTCCTTCCTTGGAGCACTTTTGATAGATACTGACCACTGCAGACCGGGAACACCCCACAAGAGCTGCAGTTTTGGAGATGCTCTGACCCAGTCGTCTAGCCCATTTTTCCTGCTTCTAACACATCAACTTTGAGGACAAAATGTTCACTTGCTGTCTAATATATCCCACCCACTAACAGGTGCCGTGATGAAGAGATAATCAGTGTTATTCACTTCACTTGTCAGTGGTCATGATGTTATGCCTATATATTTACATTGTCCAACCTGACATATACATCATATAGTTACTTTAACACAAATTCAGTGAAAAAAGTGCCTTATACAAATGGCAATGGATATTTCCATTTACTACAGAGAATTATATAGTTCACAAGTGAAAGGTACTTCATCTCATTCTATGCAAACAACCTTGGCTTACTCGAATAAGGATTACTAATAAGGTTAGAAAGGAGTGCAGAAGTAAGGCAGGAGATGAAGTGGTGGAGGAATACAGGTGTTCTGTCGAATAATGCTAACACCAAGAGCAGCAGTTTAAATATACTTACAAGACTGCATTAACTAACTCCCTCAAACCTTTGTTTAGAACTGTATTTGCTTTGGAAATTTAGACAAACAGGAAGATACAGTTATTCATAACAATTAACTTTTTCCATTTTTCTGTTCTGGAGGGTATTCCAGAGAACAGGTTATGTGACATACCTGGGTATGTTTAAGAGTGAGTAAGCAGATAACCTCAACTTCCGGCTCCAAAAATGGAGGTAACTTTAGCCCCATTAGCCATAGCATCTGAGCGGGTTATGTTCCATGGTAAGTTTGCTTAATAGATATTCAGATGTGTATTATAAACTACATTTGTTATATAGTTACAGTTATATAATATACAATATTAAATATTTATTCTAAAGCACTATTATAACAAGGTAATGTTGAAAATCAATTCAAATATATTTATTATTTATTTTATTGACATCTCACACATGGATCTGCATTCAATTCATTAGCATCAAACAAACAATATAATCCTTATTCTCAGTGAATAAAGATTACTTATTAAATGAAAAGGTTGAAAATATTATTGCACAATCACCAAATAGGTGGTGATGTGAACTAAGTAGGTTATGTAAATCACCGTTAAACAAAAGAAGAAGGAAGTAGAAAGACATGCTTTTTCTTAGGGTGTTTTTAACTTCATTGTATTACAAATCTTTATATTAACTTGCTTTCTATTAATGCAATACAGTGAATGACAGACGTCTGCGGTTTCCCAGTGGCTTACATTATTGTCAGTTTAGTGTTAGTGATTAATTTACAGAAAAACAAAAGATAACATCTATATGCTTTCATGTCCAAAAACATAATTTTTTTGTCTTAGATTTCATAAGAAATCTTTCCTTTAGTTCTAAAATTTTCCTTTAGTTTAATTTCATTATTTTCATGCGCAAAGGATTGTGGGTGATTTAAGGCCGCGAAAGGATACGTCCGATGCGTCCTACAAAACAGGCCGAATGAATGGTGACACTACGTTCTTTTGAAGGGTTTTGCATTCTCAAACACAAGAAGCAAAGCCTCCCTATATGCAAACTATGCAAGTTGCGTATGGCCCCTGAACCACCAGGGGGCCCCCTTGCTCATCACTATATAAAATTAACATTACGGTAATTTACCATATTGTGCAAATTTTGTTATATCATGCAAATATATGTGCGGTGTCTACTAAATATTTGCGGAGTGCTGTGGAAATATTTTTAATAATGATTTATAATTATTCAGTAACTGTTTTGGACTCTGACATCATGCAGTCATGCATGCGCCTTGACATGGCTATGGCTGCAAAATGAAACTATCCTTCTGGAACAGAAAAAAAGTGCCAAGAATGAAAAAAAGTATGTATTTTTGTTACATTCAATTTTTTTTATTTTGTCTTGACAATGCAATGCATTCATAAACAAGTCCTAAACCAATAAATCCAGTCCAGGTCTCCACCATGTTTCATAAGAAATGCCTCATGATGAAATGTTAAATTTAGTTTGTGTTGGTACACATCAATAATCAAAACGTTCTTATGCATGGTTTAATGTATAAATAAACATTCCTGTTCAGTATTACACGCTGTCGTGTGACTCATGTTTGCCTAAGCCTTCTTCACTCTAAAAATGTTGGGTTGTATGCTGGGTTCCCGACTCCTTCTTTCTTAGGACTTTAACATACATCTAACGCAGCTACTTTGCAATGACAAATGCACACTCTTACCAATCTCTTACATTTCTTTTGTTATTTTTTACTGCATTTTACTACCCACAGATATTTTCCCATATATCAATACATATTACAATATGTATGCTGTTTTATATTGTATATTTTATTTTCTTTACTGCCATTGAGAGAAAAGTTCCTGGATGCAAGAACACCAGATCTCATCCCCTCATTTCTGAGCCAAAAGCTATCTATCACATGTCAGCCCACACTAGGTTTTTATCTCTGTCTCTTTTTAAGCTCTGGAGCCAGATTCATGAAACATGCTTACGAATACAATTATTTGTAACTGAGCAATGAAACGCTGTGAGAACGCCTCTGCGTGATTGCATCATGAAGCACGTGTGGAATTAGTCCAATGGAACGACGTAATGTCATAGGCGGGTGACATCATAGACTGGAAATTATAGAACAATAATTTCACAAACAGTGATTTCAAAAAACACAAACAGTGGCATCTTCTGTGCCTTCAGTAAGCACTCTGTGTGAATCCTTTTCTGTAAAAAGTTTATGTTTTTGTCTGTCTTTAGAAAAAGTTAGGCAAGAGTTTTCAACCTTTGGTTGCGAACATCGTGAGCATTTGTCATTGAGAACGCTGTGCTCCCGCCAGGTGCTCTTTGAGGAGGGCACTTTGGCTCTCGTTCCTCGCGGCTCGGGTCCTGCTTCTGCCAGCAGTGGTGTCAGGACTCTGAGGGTAGTCACCTTTGAAGGAAGGCAGTGTTCACCTCAGTATACGGTGCCCGTCTACCTTCGGTGCTCTCAGAGGGCCATTCTGACAACCCTGACAACCCTGTGCAGAAGGGGGCAGTAAATTAACCAAAGACAGTCATTCACTTACAAACAGTTTCAGAAACTGTTAGTTCTTATGGCAGCTGCGTCCAATGTGATACCTTTTGGCCTGCTGAACATGAGACTGTTGCAGTAGTAGCTCAGAACCAAGGGGTTTTCCCCGAGGGGAAACCCGCTCTGCATGATCAAAGTCATGTGGCGATGCCTTCGTGCTTTAGTCATGTGGAAAGATCCTTGGTTTCTGTTCCAAGCGCCTGTTTTAGGGTCTCATGGTCGTTGTGTTACGCTAACGACAGATGCATCCCTCACGTTGCTCGACTCAGGGTCTGTGGCAGGACCATCAGCTCTCATGGCACATGAATTGCCTAGAAATGTTTCAGGCTCTGAAGCACTTCCTGCTTGACCTCAGGGGCCACCATGCGCTTGTTCGTTCTGACAACACGGTGGTCGCATACATAAATCATCAGGGGGATCTGCAGTTGTGCCCCTTATAAACATTGGCACACCAGATCCTCCTGTGGGCCCAAGGGAAACTGCTTTCCACCAGGGTATTTTACATCCCAGGGTACCTGAACCAGGAAGTGGACATTCTGTCGAGGCAGGGGCCGAGGCCCGGGGAATGGAGAATCCACTCCAAGGTGGTGGAGATCCTATGGAAAAAAGTAAATCTGTTCACCTCACTAGAGACCTCTCACTGCCCTATGTGGTTTTCTCTGATGCATCCGGCTAAACCTGTATGCTTTCCCCCGATTGCTCTGCTTCCGGGAGTTCTGGAGAGAGTTCGCTGGGATAGGCCCGGGAAATGGAGGCCCATCTGCTGTTAATAGCCCCATACTGGCCGGCCCGAGTGTGGTTTTCAGACCTAGTGTCTCTCAGCCGAGGTTGTTGAGACCATACTTCACTCCAGAGTTCATGGTGCAGAGATCACCAGTTGGACCCAGTTAACTGCCCGGTGGGTGCAGTACAGGATTTCCTGCAGGATAGATTCTCCGCAGGGCTATTCCCCTCCACAATAAAGGTGAATGTGGCGGCCTTAGCTGCTTTCCACACTCCTTTGGGTGGTGTTTCACTGGGGAGACACCCACTAGTTACTCGTTTTCTATGTGGTAGAAGTGTCTGAGAAGTTTCTTACACTTAAAACTATATTCCTTATTGCTATCTTGTCTCTCAAGAGACTTGGAGACATTCAGTCCCTCTCTGTGGCTCCCTCTTGTTTGGAGTTTGCAAATGGTGAAACCCGGCATGGTGAAGGCTTTTCTTCATCCTAGGCCAGGTTATATTAATCATGCTCCAGGCCTTTTATCCTCCTCCCTTTCCGACGTCAGACCAAGATAAACTAAATCTGCTTTGCCCTGTTAGGGCTCTGGATGCTTATGTCCCCAGAGCTGCCCTGTATAGGAAAGCTGAACAGTTGTTTGTGTGCTTTGGGTCACCTAGGAAAGGGTACCCTGGATCTAAGCAGAGGGTGAGCAAGTGGGTGGTGTAGGCCATCTCACTTGCTTATGAGGTGGCCGGTCAGCCTTCTCCTTTGGCTGTACGGGCTCACTCTACTATGGGTATGGCTGCTTCTATAGCTTTATTGTCAGGGGCTTCCCTTCAATATGTGTGTGATGTGGCAGGCTGGTCCTCGCCGCATACATTTGTGAGGTTCTATGAACTAGATGTTGGCTTCACTTCTGGGGCGGAGGTGCTTTCGTAGTAGTGTGCACTTCAGTTTCACACATACAATCACTAGCTTTTATGACGATTTTTTAATAACCTTATTTCCCTGAAGAGGAAATGAGAAGCTGCATCGCCCTGCCATACTCCCTGCATGCTCGTAATCGACTTACTTCAGGATTTTCAGAAGTTTGTGTTCTCAGGTGCTTCATAGTATCCGGTCTATGACATCACCTGCCTATGTTACGTATTTCCATTGGACGGATTCCACACGTGCTTCATGACACAATCACGTTCTCACAGCGTTTTGATGCAGTTCCTCTACAGGGAACTAAGGTTACATACGTAACCGAGACATTTTCTTCCTATTTCTGATCTTGTGACAGGCTCTTTAAAAATAACTATAAAAACATGGCTCATTTAAAAAAAAAAAAAAAAAAAAAAAAGATATGAATTATTATTATGGTAATATGCAGGTAGCGCAAACCACAGCAGTGAGGTGTTTTTCATTAATCTAATAAGCAAGTCTTTAGCAAGAACTGCCATACAGTTAGATTACGCCAAAGCTTGTCAAAATAAAATATGTTCTTGAGCAAATATTTGAAAACTTCTTAAGAATATTTCAGGAATTTCTCTGAAGAACATTCCTACGAACTTCTTAAACTTCTTAAAGGAACACGCCGACATTTTGGGACTTTGGCTTATTCACTGTATCCCCCAGAGTTAGATAAGTCCACATATACCATTTTCATCTCTGTATATCCCATAACTCTGTCTGACGCACCCACCGCTAGCCTAGCTTAGCACAAAGACTGGAAGTAAACAGCTCCAGCTAGCCTACTGCTCAAAAAGTGACAAAATAATGCCAAAATTTTCCTATTTACATGTTGTGATGTGTATAGTCACAGCGTGTACAAATCACAAGGTCACATGAGACACAGCCATCTTATAAACGTATACATACTGGGGACTATATGAAGCACTGCTACTTTTACGGAGTGATTTGCTCGCAGCACCTGAGAAGCACCATTGTTACTTTCGTCAACAAAACCAACGTGACTAGCTAGCTAGTAATGAACGTGACTGTTGATCATGGCTGACTTTGAGGAATTGTCAGAGGATTTTTACTTGGTATCAAACCAAAATCCAGAACCATATCGTTCGGAGCCAGAATACACAGACGAGGAGTTACAAACTTTGGAAGCTGATAGACAAGACGCCGAATTACCTCTAGCACTGCTCATTTGTTACTGTGACAGAGTGCATTTGTGACACACAGTACTAACATTACAGGGATACATGGAGCACGGGAACAACTACAGTACAGTAGTGACCACCTATTCATGTAATAGTGTCACTAACGTTAAATTTTTTTTCTCAAAATAATCGTCCTTGGGTAAATGTTCTGAGCAAATGCGATGGTACTCGATGATGGCTACAGGTGTGCTTGGATCTATATCCAGAGCAAGCAGGCATAGATTCATCAGCGTTTTGGATTGGAATTCTATGAAATATCATGGTATCCGGCTGACTGCAGTAAACCTCAGGATAAACAGAGAGACTAACATTAGCGTAGATGCCATTCTTCTTATGATGTAACAAGTACATCAGGTGTTATGGGAAGTGTTCCCGGATCCGGCTGACCTAGTTAATGCAGCCTAACAATCATTTACTGATTTGAATAATAGAAATTGATAATGTTTTATGTGTAAGCCATAGTAAAGAGATGCGTTTTTAGTCTAGATTTAAACTGACAGAGTGTGTCTGCTTCCCGAACAATGCTAGGAAGACTGTTCCAGAGTTTAGGCGCTAAATAGGAAAAGGATCGACCGCCTGCAGTTGATTTTGATATTCTAGGTATTATCAACTGGCCAGAGTTTTGAGACCGCAATAGACGTGATGGAGTATAATGCGTTAAGAGTTCCCTCAAGTACTGGGGAGCTAAACCATTTAGTGCTTTGTAAGTAATAAGCAAGATTTTAAAATTTATACGATGTTTAATAGGGAGCCAGTGCAGTGTTGACAGAACCGGGCTAATATGGTCATACTTCCTTGTTCTAGTAAGAGCTCGAGCTGCTGCGTTTTGGACCAGCTAGAGGTTGTTTATTAAGCGAGCAGGGCAACCACCCAGTAAAGCATTACAGTAATCTAGCCTTGAGGTCATGAACGCATGAATTAACTGTTCAGCATTTTGCATCGAAAGGATGTGCCGTAATTTAGATATATTTTTAAGATGGTAGAATGCAGTTTTACAGATGTTAGAAACATGGCTTTCAAATGAAAGATTGGTATCAAAGAGCACACCCAGGTTCCTAACTGACAACGAGGACTTGACAGAGCAGCCATCGAGTAGCCATTTTTGTGAATCCTGCCCCTGATTCCACGATTATTTACATAATTGTTTTATTGATAATTGTATTAACATCTAATTTTTGTATGTATTCTGTCAATACATTACAGTTAATAAAACCTTTGCATTGTCTTTGAAACCATGTATACAGAGTATCTATTAAAAAAAATAAAAACTTTGCAGCACTCATGAAGGAAGAACTATTCATGAAGGTCATGAAGAAAGTAATATTCTCCAGGTAATATTATCCTATAATATTATTACATGGTGCAGTACAAAGCACTGTTCACACATAGTGACAACATGGTAAATCTGATGTGTGGGATGTTTTAACACTTGTTTGATGTTATATTTTCTCATATCCCTATTTAATATGCAAAGACAACTATAAGTAAGGTTGAGTTCCTGAAGAAATGTGTAAACAATGCAGCTGTGTGGTTGTCAAAACATTTTCCTGTTTGTTCACACATCCTGACATGTCACATCTTGCTCATCCAATGGCTGAACTTATTTACACTACCTGTTTGACAGAATAACATTGGAAGAGGTGCAAACGAGTTTAGAAAAACAATTGTAGCTGCTAGTAGAAATTTCACATTTTTGTGCTCTTTAAGCACTCAAAATGTCCAAATGCATCCCTATTGCACCATTAGTGAAGAAGTCAGGATGGCTTTGCGTTTTAATCACACCTGTTTGTTTACCTTTTATGTAATAAAACATGTCCCACTGCTTAAAGGGATAGTTCACCCAAACATTCAAATTCTGTCATTAATTACTTACCCTGTCGTTCAAAACCCGTAAGACCTTCGTTCATCTTCAGAACACAGAATATATTTTTGATGAAATCTGAGAGCTCTCTGACCCATCCATAGACAGCTATTTAATGAACACTTTCAAGGCCCAGAAAGGTAGTAAAAACATTGGTAAAATAGTCCATGTGACTACAGAGGTTATTTTAAGAAGCGATGACAATACTTTTTGTGTGCAAAAACAAACAAAAATATGACTTTATTCAACAATTTCGTTCTAGCCTGTGCCAGTCTCCTACGCAGTTTATGTTGTAAAAACAGTGACAACAGACTATTTTCACAACTATTTTTACTACCTTTCTGGGCCTTGAAAGCGTTACTTAAATTGCTGTCAATGGAAGAGGTCAGAGAGCTCTCAGATTTCATCAAAAATATCTTCATTTGTGTTCTGAAGATGAACGAAGGTCTTATGGGTTTGGAATGACATGAGGGTGCGCAATTAAAGACAGTCACCATGAAAACAATTCCTGACAATTATTTATTTATTTATTTTTTATTTATCTGCCCTCATAATCTTAATCAAAATATCTTCCCCTCCCTCTTGTGCCGACATCTCTTCTCTGATGACGTGTTTACTGGCGTGGCTGGGAAACCTATCACTCACATGAGTTCCACCAAACCACAACCATCCAAATCAATTCAATTCAAGGACAAAATCAAGTCCCATCCTACACCTAAAGCTGTTTTACTCAGAAATACGCCACAATAGGGAGACTATCGCAACTTCCATTTCATGATGACTATTAAGCCCGTAGACTGTATAAAACAATGGATGTAGTGTCCGTGACATCACCCATAGGATTCTGAAGAGCATTTTTGAAGCTCAGAGTGGGCGGAGCCGGCCGTCGCCATCTTGGCAGGCCTCACTTCCGGATAACTGAAAATGGGCAAAGAGGCGGGACATGGGTAGAGATAAGTGGTTGACAGCGGACAAACAGTTAGTAGTGACAGCAGCGACAATCCACATCACTCATGTGACCACGCCCTTAATTATGCAGAACTTTAATAATATTAATAATAATTTGTTCCATTTCTATAGCGCTTTTCTTGGTACTCAAAGCGCTTTATATATAGAAGGGGGGAATCTCTTCAACCACCACCAATGTGCAGCATCCACCTGGATGATGTGACGGCAGCCTTGTCTCACCAGAACGCCCATCACACAACAGCTCAATTTTCCTGTTTCTTTTTTTTCTTTTTTTCTGCTGTGAATTTGGGCATTTTTTTTTTTTTTTTACATGGAGGGTCTATGGCCAGTCAATAAATTGCAGTTTAAGTCACTTCAGTGTTGGATTCAAGAAAGAGACTAGAAGGTTGCCGCTTGATTAAGCCACATACTATAGAACTCCTTTTATAAAGACAACTTTATAACTGGCTGAGAAATATATGAAATGTCCACAAATGAACCTCCTTATAGTTTTCTCACTGAATCTTTTCTCCTTCCATTTCAAGCTCTAACTCTTTAGTAGCTCTTCTGTGCATTTTTTGACAGCTAGCTGGAGTCATGCGTCACCCAAAACACTGAGGGATGAATACTATTTCACCCCAAACCTACATTTGCTAACAAGTCAGCACCAAGGTTTGCAGTAACAGGATGTTCCGGGCGTTTCTGCGTCAGTGAGATGATGCACACTCTCATTATGACTGTAAAGGTCAGGATATCTGATGCAATATAACAAGCAATCTTTATCTGTGCTCATGCCTAGTAATGGGAATCGTCATAAAATGTTACTGTAGTGTGCATAGTATTTAGGGAAAAACCTTAATGATAATTGTTTTTTTGTTTTTTTCAGCTAAAGTCACTGAATTCCTTCTTATTCAGTTTTGTGCATTAACTAAAATTTTCCATCACTGTTTTCTCAGTTTGGCCCATATGATGCATGTGACTGTTTGTGGGGGACTGTTGCATGAGCAAATATCATTCAAGTTTGAGCTGTGAAGGAGCATGTAATTGGTTGGATCTACTCAAAAATATGCTAATCTCCCTGGACTGTTTTAAGTCTGAATGAATCAGAGAGGCACTGATGTCAGGGTTTGGCTCTTTAGCACGATCCAGTTAGCCCCTACCTCCATAACTACATTATTCATTATCGAAGATGTTTTGCCAGTGACCAATATTTTGGAGAGCTCTTAAAAGTGTGAAATAGACTTTTCCCTGTCTGCTGCATTTGCCGTCATGAAGGGACTGTGTGCTATCTGCCAATGTGATGATGTCACTGGTGAGGTTTATACTAAGAATAAGACTAAATACTGTTTATGAAAATTAATTTCTCTAGAACAATTAGCTAATTTTAAAAGGATAGCTCACCCCAAAATTAACTTCTGTCCTCATACACTCAGCCTCATGTTGTTTCAAACCCAGAAGACTGTTCATCTACGAAACTCAAAAATATTTTTAATGAAACCAGTGAGATTTCTGTCTTCTTATTGAAAATTTCATGATTCACAAAATGCATAAAGACATTGTTAAAGAAATCCATATGAATCAAGTTGCATGAACTAATGAGGTTTGTTCTCACTTCTGAGCATTTATAGGTGAACCATCCAGTTATGTACTTAAGTTTTGGAGTTTCTAGGAAACGCAACAATATTAGGGATTTAGGGTACGTTTAAACAACAACAATGTACTAAAAACTAAAAAATTTTTTTTTTTTGCGTACAGACCATTGTCAAAACAATCAACCAACTATCCAAAATGCCTCCAACCAGAACACGATTTCTCCCGAGGGGGAGACCGGCCTTCCCCTTACCGGAACACAATATTAACTGAGGGGGACACCGGGCCACACCCAACCGGAACACAATTTCTCCCGAGGGGGAGACTGCCGCAATAACAATTGTTACACTAAAATTGTGCATGTGTAATGGGTTAGTGGTATAATAATGATATAAATAATGTATAAATAATTATAATAAATAATCATCAATTTTGTATTTAAAAAAAAAAAAAACTTTTACGATGACGTGACTTTTAATTTGCAGCAGAAGAAACTGGGGGAGTGACTTTATTGTGTCAGAGATGTGTCTCTTTGCTCACAGCTGACTGGTTTGGCGCAAACTAAACTGAATCAGCATCACGGTACAGGCCCCAGGCCTGGAACCTTTATGTTGTTTTGTGTTAGTTTATGCAGCAGTTGTCCATGAGGGTCTGCAGCTTTACTTTTGTTTTGTTGTTTTTTTTGTTGTGTCATTAAAAGTTACATTTAAAGAGTTAGTTCACAGAAAAATAAAAATAAAAACTCACCCTCATGTCATTCCAAACCCATAAGACCTTCATTCATCTTTGGAACACAAACTGAGATATTTTTGATTAAATCCGAGAGGTTTCTGAACAACCCATAGGCAGCAACGTCATTGCAACTTTAAAGGCCCAGAAAGGCATTAAAGACATCGTTAAAATAGTCCATGTGACTACAATGGTTCAATCTTGATGTTATGAAGCGACGAGAATACTTTTTGTGTGCAAAAACAAAACAAAAATAATGACCTTATTCAGCAATTTCTTCTCAACTGTGTCAGACTCCTACGCCATTGACTTAGTAAACTGTGCAGTGCTTCCGGGTTCTACGTCAGAACGCCAGCTCACCATTGGCAGGTGCTGTTCACGTGAGCACCAGGATGCAGAATCTGGCCAATAATTCATTTCTGGGTGAATTAGTCCTTTAAAGTTCGCCAATTCCCGCCTTCTTCTCCCTTTATCAATGCATTTCATTACAGTTCCATTTGACATTTTAGGTTGCACCCTTTATGCTGCCTTATTGATCACCACCTACTGTTGTAATGGTGTAACCTAAAGGGTTACTAAATGAATCAGTGAACAAATATGAGCGAATCTTTGTGGTGAACAGATTCAAAAAGCTTGATGCGAGTCCAGAATTTTTTCATTACTAAAATAAGTCTATATTTGTCATATTATCTTATGTTTCTCTGCTATTTGTAATATAGCTACTTTAACATCACGACCCAAGCCAAATTTATACCTTCATTAAGGATCAGCATAAGTAATGTATGCTAACTGCCAGAGGGCCTGCATTTGGCCCTTACACAGCCTGTTTTTACAATCTAAGTAAATTTATCTCAAATTGTATGCAGCTGGCGATCATTTTGTTTGGGTTGGAGCTCCTAAAATAAACAGAACTGTATGACCTAGCTCGCTCCACCTGTGCAGCTGTATGCTCTGTCAGCTGTGAGCATGAATCAGGCTGTTTTCAGAGTCTGCCAGACTCCTGCTGAACATATTCAGGTCAGACAGTTCTTATTTGCCCAGGTTGTCTCATCACTCAAGCCTGAACATGGGACTAGACTAGATTACATAATGACAGACACAAGCAAGATGATTTAATAAACCTGAGTTGAGATGTATTATGAATAACAGGGTCAGGTCATGTATCTTAATTAACCAGTTATTGCCATTCTTTTACATATCCATGCAGAAGTGTATCGCCCATATGATTTTTGAGTATACAAATTGTAACTTGAAAATTCAGTTGTAGTAAGTAAAAAAAAATCTGTTTCATATCTGTTTGGTTAGTATACTCATGCAGATTCTGTCTTTTTTTTTAATCATGCACACCCCCAAATCTAAATTCTGTCAAAGTTGCTTTTTTTCTATATTAGTAAAATACATGCTGACTGAGATGAGACAAGCCGAGCGGAAAGCGCTGCATGGTTGATGCATTTTTCTATCAGAATAAAACTGACTTTTTATAAAATAATAAATTGTTGGGTTTTCTGATAGATTCAGCTTTTTTCTTCTTCTTTTTTTAAACAAGCCAAATAAAGTTTTTGTTTAAAAAAGAACAGATTTTTCACTTCATCAGCCAGATGAATAAAAGATGCTTGTTTCACTGCGGTCTTCTTTTCAGCAATCCAACAACAAGATGCCGAGAGACGCCTGTGCAATCACACATACGGACATGTGCACCAGACTTAACTTAGAATATTTCATTACAGATAAATTAAATAGGTCTGTAAATAATAAATGAGATGAAGTAAATGTCATGAAATAAAAAAAAAAAAAGAAATCACTGAAATACTAACTAACTCTAATTAGAGTAGTATTAGTAGACTGTAGGAGATGGTTGGTAGACTGATAGGTTAGGGTTAGGTTTAGTAGAATATGTTTGACATGTGCTTGCAAAGTTACTTATAGACAGTAGAAATGTCTGTGGGAACCATTAAAATAAAGTGTTAACAGATAGTAGGCAGACAGTCTACTAATACTGCTAGTTGACATGTAGTGTCAAAGTTACAAGTTAGTAGAATGTCTAAATTGGACCACTGAAAAGAAAAAAAAACACAACAAAAGTGTTACCCAACAAAACACTGCACTCTAACCATTTTAAGTTGTTGGTATTGTGCTCTAGAGTCATCACTTTGAAGATCAGTGCACTTTTTGGGGTCAGTAAAAGGTATACACTCCTGGGCAAGAAAAAAAATCCAAAATGGCTAAACATTAAGCTTTTAATTGTCTTAACCACACATCTGTCAGGAAATTAGCTAATTTTAAGCAAATGCACTACAGTACTGTCTTATAAGCTTACAGTGTTTGAAAATATTTATTTATAAAGAAAACAGATATGTTCCTAATTTTGAGATTCTGATTTTTTGTGTATCTAGTCCACTGGTAGTGTTCATAGGAATTTACTTCAAATCTACTCTTTCCCCACCACTGACTGAATTTTCCAGCTATCCATGTTTTTATTATTATCTGGTAGGGGGCGCTATGGGGGTTATGCACTCAGTCCGATGAGGAAACGTCCAGAGTTGCTGATGGACCAGAAAGTCAATGGCAAACACGACTGGAGCAGGACCTTTTTTCAATGGTAAGTGTCAATGTAGTTGGCACTTCAGGCCAATTGAACATGCAGAATCAGAGTGAGAATGTCTGAGAAGTTGACGTGCTGTCAGGTGCCATTTGTTAGTTCAGTGTAATACGTCACAGGCAAGTTAACTGGCGAATTTATTTAGATGCACATGTGGGAACTGTATTAAAATGCCAAGTGAGGCTGAAAATGCGGGCAATATGCTAATGTTTCGTCTTGACATCAAAACGAGACGGCTTGGGATTCGTTTTAAAAATGATTTGTTTAATTGACTCAGAGTCGACTCTTACTTTTAAGAGACAATAACTTTCATAATTTAAATCTAAGTTTAAATAAGTTTTTTCAGATTAAAACTTTGCAGGATGTTTTCATTCACTTAGAGCTATGTTACACACTACATGAAAGGAAATTTTCAAAAATCCATAATAGGGGCACTTTAATACTTTCTCCGACAAGCAGATGCTTATAAGAAGATATAAGATTCAAAACCAAATGAAATGTCAACCTAGTAAGGGTTAATGACTGTGAAGCTTTGGGGTGTTGATGGACTCGACCTACTCCATCTTTGTTTTGATCATCATCCTGAATCCGATCCGGGTGTAGTTTTTGACAAAAATATGATTTTTCTCAGAATTGTTTTTTTAAATTTTTTTTTATTATTATAATTTTTTATTTATTTATTTACTTATTTATGAAACTTACCCACATTCAAGTATTGATAAAAGAATAAAAAGAATAATAATAATAATAAAAAAGAATGAATGAAGCTACCAGTGGACTAACCTACACAAAAATTCAGATAATTAGGAACAAATCTGTTTTCTTTATAAATCAATATTTGCAAACAATGCAAGTTTATAAGACGGTATGTAAAACTATGTGGAAAAAGTATTTAATAGGCTACTCAATCAAGAGATTAAACACACAACCTAAAGTATATTTAGAATACTTAATTACAAGCATTTTACAATCAAAAAATTGAGTACATGTATAGGCGAAATGTACTTAGACTTTTCTATCAGTAAGTCAAGTATACTTAAGTGCAATTTTAAGTATATTTCTGAGAAGTACATAAAGTATATTTCTGAGAAGTATATAAAAGTAGACTGACACTTCAATAAACTAGCACACTTCAAAAAACTTTCATAAGGGTATTCAAGGCCCCTGGATCAACACAACTGCATTTTATCTGTATTTTTAAACCATATTTTAGCATGAGACCACTTTATCACTGCCAGCATAATCTAACAATATAGTTATTGTTTTTTTTTTTTTTTGTTTTTTTAAACATGTTGCACCAGCATATATATGTTTAGACGAGCAGAGCAGATAATCAAAATTTTTGCAACTCAATCCATTTGGTCCACAGAAAAGATAAATACTTCAGTTAGGCTAAAAGTTGGCTGTAATTACCAGGACAGAATCTAATTAGTGGTTAATGTCACAATGAATCCCATGAGAGGGCCGAAGTTTGGCCAATTTCCAGCTGGGTTCCCATGCTGATATGCATTAGCCCCACTTAAAGAGCAAGTGAATCAGCACAACAAAATCAACAAGTGGGTGACAACAGCTAACAGACACATCTGAAAAGCTAATCCCAGTCTGAAAGCAAGAGCGGTGGGAGGAACATTACTCTGCAAGGCGTACGGCCAAAGACGAGTCAATCAAGCTCTTACTGGGTGAATAATTTAAATTTAGTGTTCAACATGCTGGGCGCACTAGGTCGTGAAAGTCACTTGTGTCACTATAATTGGTTGCAGTGAGCGTAGCATGCCGATAAGCCTGGCAGAAGACAGCAGGATGAGCTGAGCCGCTGCCAAATGTCACTGTAGGTTCAGGTGGCCGAAGCCGCTTGGAAAACAATGATGGGCATGTGATGACATTTGCACGACCAGGGAGATTGTCCTCTATCAGTATATCTCATGTCAGTTCAGAAAGAAACCTGACCTCTTGAAAAAAGGGGTGGGGGTAATTTTTGTTGCACATTTTCACAGAGAGAAAAATCGGCTAATTTAATTATGGCTTTTCTGCTACTTTTATTGATAAGGGAGACTGACAGGAGAAAAAATGGACTGATGTTACGATCATGACGCAAGCCAAAAACTGCGTCACACACGTTAGTACCACAAAGGGCCCTATTTTAACGATCTGAGCAGATGGTCTGAAGTGCATGGCGCAGGTGCATTTAGGGCTGGTCCGAATACACTTTTGCTAGTTTAGCGACAGAAAAAACAGTCTGCGTGCCTGGTGAATGATCCAAATGGGTTGTACCTAGTCTCTTAATGAGTCATGGGTGTGTTTTGGGCGTAACGTGCAATAAACCAATCAGAATCTTATCTCCCATTCCCTTTAAAAGCCAGTTGTGCTTGCTCCATGGCAGATTCGCTATTTACATGATGGAATTTGCAAGCGGAAAGACTGAGAGGAGAGGAATCCTTTTATTTTTAACAGTTAAACATGTTTGTGTGCTGCACAATGTCCCTGTGTGTGTAACAAGCAGAGTGTATGCCCATTGTGCACCCGCTTATAGGCGCATATTACTAACACCCCCTTTAAATAACGCGTAAAATACTGCGCTATTGACTTTAGACCAGGTTTTTGTTGGTCAATGGCACAGTCGTATTCAGTTCCTAAAAATTGCAACACGCCAACAATGCACCTGAACACACCTGGTTTTCAGACCAGCACACCCATGGGTGAACAGATGGGCACCAGTGCATTTGCTATTTAAAGGTGTTTGCAGGATTGATTCAAAATATCGGAGAGCATTGTTTCCCCCGGCCCCTCCTCCTCAGACACGACGCTCATACAGGTTGCCAGCTTGAGAACACAACAGGAGCGATCACATTTGACAATGAAAGCCACACTGTAACTTGATGAGTTGATTTATCCACGTTATAATTTGCTCTCGTTCATAGAGATTTTTTGATGGATGCTGAGGCTTTTTAGGTCGGGTAGAATCTGTGATCTCTGACCCAGTTTGTTTGCTGGCTTCCATGGCTGCAATATGATGTGTTTTCCGCCAACTGGCAACCTGTGATGTCAAAAAACTATTGGGTAGACTGGCCGTGTGCGGTTTCAGACGGACCAAAACAAAAACAGACATTCTGACATGGAACACATTTCAAAGTAGAATAACTGGCTGGTAGGTCATTTAGTGTCAATGCTCCTAAATTATGGAATTCACTTCCCCTACCGTTACGCAATATCTCATCTCTGTCTACTTTCAAGACCCAACTAAAGACATACCTATTTAATTTGTATTTTGAATAATATGGCTATATATACAATTCCTGTGCTTGTATTGTGTATGTGGGTGTTTTAATGTACTATTGTGTATGTGGGTGTGCTGATATAATATTGTGTATGTGGACAAATGTACTGTCTAACACTATGTAAAGCAGCCTTGAGCTATGGAAAGGCGCTATATAAATAAAACTTATTCTTCTTTGGCTGTAGCATTGTTTTTCTGAAGTAGGTGAATTTAACATGTTTCCTACATATCTGCAAGCATGGTATTTTTATGCTTTAGTAAAGTGAAAAACTTACATACAGCACCTTTAAACAATGTGGCGCTGGATATCATCGGGCTGAAACTAGCAAAAAACACTTGCGTCACATTGCGCCGTGTGTATTATAGGGCTCAAAGTGTCAAAGCACATGCAGTAATGATTAGGCCACCATGCACACAGTCCACCAATATTGAGACAGTTTATTTGGACTTGACTGTGACAGATGCTGCAAATCGTCTCGGTTACGTATGTAACCCTCGTTCCCTGAAGGAGGGAACGGAGACGCCACGTTGGAGTACCGACGAATAGGAATCTCGCTCGCGAGAGCCAATCTACTTCGAGTGTAACTAAAACGAGCCAATGCACATTGGCATGCAATGATTGCACCAGGTGCTCATGCCACGCTGTGCGGGTATAAATGAGACACAGGTGATTGCATCAAATTAGCCTTTTGCTGAGGAGCCGAGTAGGTAGGCAGGCACCCCAGCAGGGTACAGAGGACATGGCGACGGGACGTGGCGTCTCCGTTCCCTCCTTCAGGGAACGAGGGTTACATACGTAACCGAGGCGTTCCCATTCAGTCGGTCACTCTCGGCGCCACGTCGGAGTACCGGCGAATAGGAATCCCTACCAAAGTGCCATGGCCTCTGCCCCCTTCCAGTGCCCAGTGTGAGCCACCTGAGCTCTCTTACCTGATGAGACGGGGCTCACACCAGGAAGTCCATCACTGCTGTTCCGCATGACCCTGTTCAGTGATTATTGGATGACACTGGGAAAGCGTGCCTAGAAAGGGGGCCGCTGCGGAGCCCACATCGTACCCCGGAGGAGTTATGTGGAGTACAAAGCTGAGCCGTAGCCCGCAAGGGAGGAGGGGGCTCAGTCCCGGTGACGGGAAGGCTCTCCCAAGGGAAAGACACGGGCTTCCCGTAGGAGCGACCGTGGAAGAAATATGGGATCCCGCAGGGTCACTCATATAAGCCCAGCCCATTACCGGTTCTCAAGGATTCAGCGGCAAGGGCCTGATGCCCGGCGTTCGCGACGTCCGGCACCGAGGGAGATGGAGGACTCACAGAGTTTGCTTCTGGAGAATAAGGCGCCGGAGCGCAGCAAGCCGACAAGAGCCGGGCCTCTCAGTGCTTCTACCCGTTTGAGGTGAGAACACAGGAGGAGACCGGCTCTACACGTAGGCTATAGAATCTAGCGAACGTGTTGGGTGTCGCCCAGCCCGCAGCTCTACAGATGTCTGACAGCGGGCGCCACGTGCCAGCGCCCAGGAGGATGCAACACTTCTAGTAGAGTGTGCTCGCACCCGAGCGGACAGGGCACACCTTGTGCTTGGTAAGCCAAGGTGATGGCATCCACTATCCAGTGGGCCATCCTCTGCTTGGAGACAGCCTTTCCCTTCTGCTGGCCTCCGTGACAGACAAAGAGCTGATCTGAGGTTCTGAAGCTTTGAGTTCTATCCACGTAGATCCGCAGAGGCGCGGACGGGACAGAGCAAAGCTAGGGCTGGGTCTGCCTCCTCCGGGGCAGCGCTTGCAGGTTCACCACCTGGTCCCTGAAGGGAGTGGTAGGAACCTTGGGCACATAGCCAGGCCGGGGCCTTAGTACCACGTGGGTATTACCCGGCCCGAACTCTAGGCACGATTCGTCGATCGAAAATGCCTGCAGGTCCCCTACCCTCTTGATGGAGGCCAATGCAGCCAACAGCAAAGTCTTCATAGACAGAATCTTTAGCTCTGCTGACTGCAAAGGCTCGAATGGGGCATTCTGGAGTGCTCGGAGCACCAGAGCAAGATCCCAAGAGGGTATGGAGGGGGTCGAGGAGGATTTAACCGTCTCGCCCCTAAGGAACCTGACGACCAGGTCGTGCTGCTTCCCAACCGACTTACCTTCTACGTGGTCGTGATAGGCGGATATAGCAGCAACATAGACCTTGAGGGTGGAGGGTGACAGCCTACGCTCAACCCTTGTTGCAGGAAGGAAAGCACAGACGCGATCGAACATCTTCGGGGTCCTCTCGTGCGAGAAGAACACCACTCGGCGAACAGGTTCCACTTCGAGGCGTAAGCCTGTCTTGTAGACGGTGCACGTGCCGAAGTGATGGTGTTAACTACCTCTTGGGGTAAGTCACCTAGAACCTCCGGCGTGCCGCCCCGGGCCAGACATGAAGCTTCCACAGGTCTGGACGCGGGTGCCACAGGGTGCCCGTCTCTGAGTCAGAAGGTCCTTCCTCAGAGGAATCGGCCAGGAGGAGGGCTGTCGCGAGGAGCATAAGTTCTGGGAACCAGGTCCGGTTGGGCCAGTGCGGCGCCACCAACAGGAGCTGCTCCTCGTCCTCCTGACCTTGCACAGTGTCTGTGCAAGTAGGCTCACTGGGGGAAACGCATATTTGCGCAGCCCCTGGGGCCAGCTGTGCGCAAAGGCATCCGTGCGAGTGTACCCTCGGTCAGCGAATAGAACCACTGGCAGTGGGGCGTTTCTGGGGAAGCAAACAGATCGACCTGTGCCACCCGAACTGTCTCCCGATCAGCTGAACCACCTGGGGTGGGAGTCGCCACTCCCCTGGGAGCGCAGCTCGTGAGAGCTCGTCGGCCACACGGTTGCGCACACCAGGGACATGAATGGCCTGAAGCGACCTCAGACACTTCTGACTCCAGAGGAGGAGATGGCGGGGCGAGTTGCGACATGCGGCGGGAGCGCAGACCACCTTGTCGGTTGATATACGCAACAGCCCCAGTGTTGTCCGTGTGGACCAGTACATCTTTGCCCGTAACCGCCCTTTGAGGTGGCTCAGAGCAAGATGTACTGCTAGCAACTCGAGGCAATTGATGTGCCAATGCAGGTGCGGGCCCGCCCAAACCCCTGACACTGCATGCCCGTTATGCGTGGCTCCCAGCCCATGGCGGAGGCATCCGTGAAAACCACAGTATGCCTGGACACCTGTTCCAGGGGCACTCCAGCCCGAAGGGCGAAGGGTCTGACCACGGACTGAAGGACTGGCGACAGGCGGTGTGATGCTCACCGGTGAGTGCGCGTTGCCACGCCCATCTCGGGACTCGGCCGTAGCCAATGCTGAAGCGGTCTCATATGAAGCAGGCGGCGGCGTTGCTGCCGCCGCGGCTGCCATATGCCCCAGGAGCCTCTGAAACCGTTTCAGTGGAACCGCCATCCTGCCCTGAAACGTGTTCAGGCAGTTCAGCATCGACTGGACATGCTCCTCTGTGAGGCGCGCTGCCTGCTCGACCGAATCCAACTCCATACCGAGAAAGAGATCCTCTGCCCGGGGGCGAGTTTGCTCCTTTCCCAGTTGACCCGAAGACCCAACTGGCTGAGGTGTCTGAGCACCAGGTCCCTGTGTTCGCACAACTGATCCCAGGACTGTGCTAGAAAGAGCCAGTCGCCGAGATAGTTGAGGATGCGAACGCCCGTTCTCTCATGGGCACGAGGCCCCCTCCGTGACTTTCGTAAAAAGACATGGGGGGACAGGGCCAGCCGAAGGGCAGGACTTTGTACTGATATGCTCAACCCTCGAGCGCAAAGCGCAGAAATGGCCTGCGTCGAGGAAGGATCGAGACATGAAAGTACACGTCCTTCAGGTCGACCGCTGCAAACCAATCTTGGGGACGGATGCATTCGAAAATGCGCTTCTGCGTGAGCGTCTTGAACGGTAGCTTGTGGAGGCTCCGATTCAGGACTCGCAGGTCCAAGATTGGCCGTAACCCACCGGCTTTCTTGGGTACAATGAAGTACGGGCTGTAGAGACAAAATGGAACACAAGATTCTCCTCCCGGCCCTCCACCGGGGGATGGAGCGGTGTGGTCACCATCTCCAGAAGAGCAGTCCTCCTCACCTCCGGGTCGCCCGTCTCGTGGCAGCCTGCCCTTGGCCTTGCCTCCCCTCTTGGCAGGCGTCTGGACGGGTAGGGCGGCCTGCTTGCGCCCGGCTCCACAACGCCGCTTGGGTGGAGGCTGCTGCTGCGGCGCGGGAGGCGGAGGCAGACGCAGGCGGCCGCCCTCGGCGGCGAGCAGGCTGAGGCGCTGCCGGGCGGGGTGGAGACAGCAGCTGACCGCCGAGGCAGAATGTGACTGACCGCCTCAGTCTGCTTCTGTGCGGCCAAGAACTGATGGGCGAAGTTCTGGGCGCGTCGCCGAAGAGGCCAGTCTGGGAGACGGGGAGTTAAGGAACCTGACTTTGTCGGTCTCCCTCATGTCCGCCAGACACAGCCAGAGGTGGCGTTCCTGGACCACCATAGTGGACATCGCGACGACCCACGGCCCGCGCCGTAACCCGTCGCCGCACGGCGCGAGGTCCGTTGCGGTTCTCAGTTCCTGGAGAACTGCGGGATCGTGACCACCCCCGTGCAAGGTCTTCAGAGCCAGGGCCTGATGGACCTGCAACAACGCCGTAGCGTGTAAAGCGGAGCCTGCCTCTCCACAAGCCAGGTAGGCCTTCCCGATCAGATCGGATGAGTACCTACAGGCCCCGGAGAAGAAGACGGTTCCCCTGGAAGTGGAGTTAGGGCACAGTTGCATAGCAACGGCCCGTTCCACGGGGGGAACCTGCGTGTATCCCTTTGCAGGTCCGCCATCGAGGGTGGTGAGGAGGAGGATCCACTAGGCCGTTTCGGGCAGTAAAAGTGCCGTCCACGACCTTGTGAGCTCCTCGTGCACCTCCGGGAAAAAAGGCACCGGGGTGGGGTGCTGAGAACCAGCACGGGCCACCCCGAGAAACCAATCATCCAGCCTTGAGGATTCGGGACACGGTGGAGGGTTCCACACGAGCCCGACTCTCTCGGCGGCCCGGGCAAGCATAGCCATCATCTCCGGATCAGTATCGGGCACAGTGGGTCTACCCGGAGGAGCCCCCTGCGCCGACACATCCTCTCCAGAGAGTTCTGACCCTCCCTCCGATGCAGCGATGGACATCTGGTCCTCAAGGGGAGCCCCAAAGGATACGGATGGTGCACATCTCGTGGATGGCCCACCGCGTTCCAATGGCAGCTCTACTGGCTGCGGAGTGCGAGAGGATGAGGGTTCCCGGGGTTGGTTCTGGGGGAAACACACTCACCGTAACCCTCAAATCAGCCGGCCTACTGCCTGAAGTAACTCTCTGAGGAGAGTTAGATCGCGGCAGAGGCACAGAGGCTCCGCCCTTGCGAGGCGGAGCCGCGATCGCAACTCCGAGATGGTCATGTTCCCCGCAGTGAGAACATGATTCATCCACCAGCGCTGCCTCAGCGTGCTGAACGCCCAAACACGAGATACAGCGCTGATGACCATCCTCGGTGACAGGAAACCACCGCATCCAGAAACACACAGATAGAATGTCATCTTGAAAAAGACGCAAGCTCTATCTGTGTAAGCTCTTTCAGAAGGACGCTCTCCTTGGTGCTGAAGCACGCAGGGGGAGGGGTCGCGGCGACACAGTCAGGGGGTAGTGCAGCCTGACGTGCGCGCTCTCTCACACAAAGGCGCTCTCTTACCAGCCGTGGGAATGGCTTTTTAGCGCTCTCCACCTAGCGCACCGAACCGGCTGTGAGAACAGCCTTTGTGATCGTTCTGTTCAAACAACAAAGAGAGATGATCGGAAAACCACACGACCCGCTGCTGTGCCGTCACACCAACACCGAATGAAGAGATCGCTTCAAAGGCGGCTTCCGTCTTCAGTCAGGACTGCGAAGTAAGGAGTGATATCTGTAGTAACCATCTACCACTCGGCTCCGAAGCAAAATGCTAATTTGATGCAATCACCTGTGTCTCATTTATACCCGCACAGCGTGGCATGAGCACCTGGTGCAATCATTGCATGCCAATGTGCATTGGCTCGTTTTAGTTACACTCGAAGTAGATTGGCTCTCGCGAGCGAGATTCCTATTCGTCGGTACTCCGACGTGGCGTCGAGAGTGACCGACTGAATGGGAACTGCAAATGTACTTTGTAGGACTGATTTGTAATGTTAGGGAGATGGTGATGTTCAATCATTCATAAGAAAAATTAAATGTCAATTACCAGCAATCCTTATACAAGATGTTACAGGATGATTTCAACAGTGCTTCTTGTTGTAAATATCTGGGAATTATGCAAAAAAGAATCTGCTAACATTTTGGGTGATTGACTGTGTATGTACACCTGAAGTGTAATAGTTTGCATTAAATTGCATTACTTTGACAATATTATGGAAAGTGATAGTGTAATAATCTAAAAGCAGCATACCACATTATATCCATACATCACACATATACATATATATATATATATATATATATATATATATATATATATATATATATATATATATATATATATATATAGTATTATTTGGATTTGTGTGGAACAAACTCACAAAGCGAAGGAGAACTCGGAACTTGGAACTTGGAACTTTAATCACAAACTCGGGAAACAAACAGGAAAACACCAACAAGCAAAGCGAGAACCGACAAACACTGAGGGCACACAGAGGGCTTATATAGACAGGGGAAACAAGGTGATGAACTAATTAACAGGACACAGCTGGGACAAATTAACTCATAATGAGGGTGATACAGGAGTGGCGGGAAAACTAAACAAAGGAACATGGCAACACAACATGTGACATATATATATATATATATATATATATATATATATATATATATATATATATATAGTTTATGAGTTTAGAGTGTGTCTCTCAAAGGAGGTTTATAAAAATATAAGAATAAAGGTTTCTTGAGTTTTTATTATTCAGCAAGGATGCATTAAATTGATCGCAAGTGATGGTAAAACTTTTGCATTGTTACAAAAAAAAAGTTATTTCAAATAAACATTGTACTTTAGAACATTCTATTAATTTAAGAATAAAAAAAAACAATGGTTTCCACAAAAATATAACCAGCACAACTGTTTTCAACATTGATTACAATTTTTTATTTTGTTTTATTCTAGATCTAGGTCTTGACACAATCGACCGATGTTGGAATCCACCTTTTGCAGAGCCTTTTTAATAATTATAATAATTTACTCTATGTTATTATTGCATCCTGTTAATGTACAAAACTACTGAGGTGCAAATAGTATGTATCTGTCAAAATAAAGTATAAATTACATGTAATTACTATTTACACATATTGCAAAGAACTGCTACTTTTATATGGTGTAAATAGAATATATCACTATTTCCACTTAGAGTAAATAGCATCTACAGCTGTTTGCACTTAGTGTAAATATAATCTATTGCTAAGAAAATATGTTATTTACACTGAGTGTAAATAGAATCTATTTGCTATTAACACTTGGTGTAAATAGCATCTATCGCTCTTTGTAGTGCAAATTACTTAAAATGGTCTAGTGCAAATTGTTATGAGGATTTTATAAAGTAAATCCTACAAGTATTTTTTCTTCTTTTCTGTGTGTATACATATGTTACAATAATCAATCTATAAATACACTTCTCATTGTATATTTGGTAAAGATAAAAGCTGATGGAAGACATGTAAGGCGGATTCATATTAGAATCACACCCCATCTGTCACAAGTCAACACTTGAACTTGCAACATTACCTTGAACTTTTCACATTGTTGCCCTTCAGGCAAATACTCATAAAAAGACCCTTAAATCCTCTTCACATTCACCCAATGGCTTGGTCATTTGTTATGCAGCAATGTGTTCAAGGTGGCTGTAAGGGAGCATGAAATAAGTGGGTTTTTGCAGTAGACAGGGATACATCTAATCCTTCTCCCTGTCTCGCTTCAAAGGCAGCAGTTGGACGAATGATTCTCTTTACCTGACAAATGGCCTCAATCCACAATGCTGCACTTTCACAGCTCTTGCTGTGTCATATACATGCAGATGTATGGATTTCTGGCTATGCTTATCAGTTTCATAGAACGGGTGTGTTTTGTTGTGGTCTATGACCAATTACACTTCGCCTGTTTGTCACATTGCTGAGCAGTGTCGGAGAAGGTATTGTGAAACATAGCTTGTCAAGATACAAGATACAAAATGTAAAGTAGTTACAGGTTTTTTTTTTTTTTTTTGTATTCGCTTTGGTACTATTTTCACAAGTAAGGTGTACATTTTCAAAGCTCTTAGTACAAAATCCAGACTGATCACACTTGTAACGCAGCTGACTCATGCTTTCATTCAGTTGCACATATTTTCAGTCCACATAATCATTGTTTCAAACACAAGATTATTGTAATGTGTAATGAGAGCATTTGGCTTAATAACAGAAACAAAACTGTATGATTTCTTTCAATTTAGTACTTTTAACAATCAGTTCATTTAATAGCAAACAATGTTTTTACATGTTTTAAATCACCCTGAAATATATACAGTAACACAGGCTACAGATGCCACATAAGAAAATACACTTACATTACCTAACTTACGTAATTGAATCCATACTGTTTGTAATAGTAAATATCATATGTGTAACTGTGTTAAAAGGTGTGATGAAGTTCTGAATTTGCCATGAGGTTCTGGGCTATAGAACATAGTTTGCTACTACATTTTTATTTTTATTTTTTTCGCTTTGGTACTGTTTTCACAAGCAAGGTGTACATTTTCAAAACTCATAGTACTAATATCACACCATATTATGAAAAGTGCACTTTTTCAAACATTTCAGCATATTTTCAATTGTGTTAGTACAATACATAAAACAACAAAGTATAATTTTCTATATAAATCTATATAAATGTTTCATACACACTACCTTTCATAAAGCTTACTATCAAACTTTTGATTCACATCTCTTTTCGTTCAGTTTAATACATTTGTCTATTATTTAATCCAACTGATCTTAATGGTCAAGCAATGAATCATTTGGTACACCTATAGATTTCTTTAGATATTGATTCTATACAAAAATAGTCTTTGTTTGTAATTTCTGATATGGATAACCATATGTAATTAATTATTTTTACATTGTAAGCAATTTATTTTAGATTATAACCACTATGTTCAATGTGTGTGTGTGTGTGTGTGTGTGTGTGTGTGTGTGTGTGTGTGTGTGTGTGTGTGTGTGTGTGTGTGTGTGTGTGTGTGTGTGTGTGTGTGTGTGTGTGAGAGAGACCTGGTAAACCCTGCCTAATGGGAACAAAATATCCCCACAAAGATGGCAATATCCGAAATCCTTGTCCTTGTGGGGACAATTTTTGGTCCCCATGAGGAAAGCATCTTATGAATCATACTAAGAGATGTTCTCTCCCCTTACACCAAACCTACCCATCACACAAAACTTTCTACATTTTTACATTTTCAATATACAGTCTGTATGATTTATAAGCTTGTTTCCTCATGGGGACCAACAAATGTCCCTGCAAGGACAAGGATTTAGGATATTGCCATCTTTATAGGGATATTTTGTCCCCTTAATGTAGTTTACCAGGCCACACACACACACACACACACACACACACACACACACACACACACACACACACACACACACACACACACACACACGCTCGCGCGTTGTGTTTCAATGTTTTATGGGGACTTTCCATAGACATAATGGTTTTTATACTGTATAAACTGTATATTCTATCCCCTTACACTAACCCTACCTCTAAACCTATCCATCATAGTAAACTGTCTGCATTTTTACATTTCAGCATTTACGTACACTCACCTAAAGGATTATTAGGAACACCTGTTCAATTTCTCATTAATGCAATTATCTAATCAACCAATCACATGGCAGTTGCTTCAATGCATTTAGGGGTGTGGTCCTGGTCAAGACAATCTCCTGAACTCCAAACTGAATGTCAGAATGGGAGAGAAAGATGATTTAAGCAATTTTGAGTGTGGCATGGTTGTTGGTGCCAGACGGGCCGGTCTGAGTATTTCACAATCTGCTCAGTTACTGGGATTTTCACGCACAACCATTTCTAGCGTTTACAAAGAATGGTGTGAAAAGGGAAAAACATCCAGTATGCGGCAGTCCTGTGGGCGAAAATGCCTTGTTGAGGTCAGAGGAGAATGGGACGACTGATTCAAGCTGATAGAAGAGCAACTTTGACTGAAATAACCACTTGTTACAACCGAGGTATGCAGCAAAGCATTTGTGAAGCCACAACACGCACAACCTTGAGGCGGATGGGCTACAACAGCAGAAGACCCCACCGGGTACCACTCATCTCCACTACAAACAGGAAAAAGAGGCTACAATTTGCACAAGCTCACCAAAATTGGACAGTTGAAGACTGGAAAAATGTCTCGATTTCTGTTGAGACATTCAGATGGTAGAGTCAGAATTTGGCGTAAACAGAATGAGAACATGGATCCATCATGCCTTGTTACCACTGTGCAGGCTGGTGGTGGTGGTGTAATGGTGTGGGGGATGTTTTCTTGGCACACTTTAGGCCCCTTAGTGCCAATTGGGCATAGTTTAAATGCCACAGCCTACCTGAGCATTGTTTCTGACCATGTCCATCCCTTTATGACCACCATGTACCCATTCTCTGATGGCTACTTCCAGCAGGATAATGCACCATGTCACAAAGCTTGAATCATTTCAAATTGGTTTCTTGAACATGACAATGAGTTCACTGTACTAAAATGGCCCCACAGTCATCAGATCTCAACCCAATAGAGCATCTTTGGGATGTGGTGGAACGGGAGCTTTGTGCCCTGGATGTGCATCCCACAAATCTCCATCAACTGCAAGATGCTATCCTATCAATATGGGCCAACATTTCTAAAGAATGCTTTCAGGACCTTGTTGAATCAATGCCACGTAGAATTAAGGCAGTTCTGAAGGTGAAAGGGGGTCAAACACAGTATTAGTATGGTGTTCCTAATAATCTTTTAGGTGAGTGTATGTATTCACTGCATTATACAGTTTGTACAGTATAGAAACCATTACACCTATGTATACCCAGAAAGACCAAAGTTAACCAGACCTCTATGTGGGTGTGAGTGTGTGTGTGAGCGAACATAGAGCAGATGGAATCGAATACAGCATTTTACATTACAGTATGTATGCCATGTGATACTGTAAACAGATTACCATGGTAGAGACTGCCACATTACTGTAACTCACCCTTATAAAGGTCAACTACAGTATAGATTATGTCATATGGTACAGTGAGAACATTTACTGTATTGGCAGCAAACTCTGTTCTATAGCCCAGAACTTTATGGCCATGTCGTAACTTCATCACACCTTTTGATAACATACTGAATAGGTACTATTACAAAATTGATTCAATTACATAAGTTAGGTAAATGTAAGCATATTTTCTTATGTGGCATCTGTAGCCTGTATTACTATAGGTACTGTAGTAGATAATTCATCAACGAGGGTGATTTGAAACACGTATCTTGCATTGTTTGCTGTTGAATGAACTGACTGTTAAAAGTACTAAATTGAAAGAAATCATACTGTTTTGTTTCTGTGTGTTCAAACCAAATGCTCTCATTACATATTACAATAATATTGTGTTTGAAACAATGATTGTGTGGACTGAAAATATGTGCAACTGAATGAAAGCATGAGTCAGGTTTTGAAAAAATGACTAGCTGCGTTACAAGTGTGATCAGTCTGGATTTTTGTACTAAGAGCTTTGAAAATGTACACCTTACTTGTGAAAATAGTACCAGACAGACAGACAGACAGACAGATAGATAGACAGACAGACTGATTGGCTGATTCTCTAAAGTGGTTTGGACTTATGTATCAAAAGAGTGAATATGTTAAGAGAGACGTTTGATTGTTGCCTCGGGTGTAAAGCTTCATGAGCAAAACAATATTGCCATGGCTGTCAATTTAATGTTAATTTAATGTGATTAATTCAAGAAAAATAATGATTTAATTAATGCACTTAATCATGCCCTCGACCTGTGTGTAAATACCATAATAAGTGATGTTCAAGCATGAAATACCACCTTCGTGATTCTGTGCTGCTGCTACTGGCAAAATTACAACATTACCTAATATTACCGAAAATAGCAACATATGGCAGCATTTTGAAGTTCAATATTGCTACTCATTAGAAGAAAAAAATAAGCTTGTTTGAAATAAAAGCTACTTTACTGAAGTGACTAACTTTAATGCTGCCCGAAAATGTAGTTTAGTCGGGAGTGTTGCAAGTTACGCCTCAAGACAAGAGGTAATGTGTTCAAAATTCTGTTATTTAATTTTCCACACATATACAGACGTCCCATATGTGCATCAAAGTATGAAATGAGCATGTGCTTCAAGACAAACGACTGCCGATGCCAAATATATCTTATGAAAGAGCCCACACCAACCATCGCAACACTTCAGAATGGGAATTGATGTCATCCCTCAACCGTTCACTGGCTTGGCTGGCTGCAATAAAACAGTCTCGCATTGAAAACACATTAGCTCATGATTTACCATTTAGGGAAAATGACAGTCTAGTCTTTATTTGACTGGCCCTAAATAGACAAATGACTGTGGCCGTGATGGCGAGAGAAAGCGAGCGAGAGATATATGAAAGAACAAAAGGCAGTCTTGCTCTTCTTGTGCTCTTTCAGTAGGACTGATGGAATGGAAAGCGAGTACGGAGGACTGCCGGTTCCAGTGTATCCTCCAGGGCACTGTGGTCAGCTGCACCCCACTGACTAGCGTTCTGTCACGGACGTGTCCCCTGCTAACACTACCCGGGCCCATATCGATCCTCATGAAATCAGAAACCATCATCTGTGACTGCTGGGTGCTCTGGGGAAGAAGGGCTGATTAACATGGATGGACTGATGTCGCCAGGCTTTCTCTGCTGGCCTACATGGCGACTTGAGTGGACGGCCTAAAATAAATATCCCCTGAAGTGATGGGAAGTGTATGACTGTGCATATCAAGATTGGCCAGAAATATACAGCAAATGTTTTTAACAAACATCTTACTCTTAAGGCCAATTCACACTGCACTGACAGACGGCAACAGACACTTTGTCAGGTTTTGTAGGATCAGTGTGTTATGCCTGTCGGTGTCTGTTGCCGTTGGTTGGTCGGCTCTTGTTTTCTCCGATTGAACACGCTGAATCGGCGTTTGTCGGGTCATGGAATGTCTGGAAAGTACTGTACTGTACTGGTGATTTTCCGCGTCGGTTGTCATCTGTCTGTGTGTAATAGAGGCAAGCTAGTAAGAGCTGTGGATTCTTGTAAACCTCACTCCCCTTGCCTCAAGAGACGTGTTAGCGACTGGCGCTAGAGACTGCGGTCTTTAACATCCTTGTTACCACGCCCACATCCCATGCCGGAGATGCCGGTTCAAATCCTGTGCAGTGTGAATTGGTCTTTAGAAGAAAAGATTCTATATATAACCTTACAGGGGTCCTATTACGAAGTTTTGATTTTGTTTTTGGGGTGCACTAGAATAAGCTTTCATGCTTGATTGTTCAAAAAAAAACAGTTTTTGCCCAGTTTTGGTGGTTTAGTTCCGGTTTTGATGAAGCCTCTCCTTCTAAAAAACAAAATGTGCTGTGAATGGTTCGCTGGCCGAGTGTGTTGTGATTGGCACCGCTTAGCGTACGTTCGGGAAGTGTCCCGTCCCTCACCATAATCGTGAGCTCCCTACTCAGATGTAAGTATTAAAGGCTTAGTTACTTTAAAATGAAAATTATCCCATGATTTACTCACCCTCAAGCCATCCTAGGTGTATGACATTATTCTTTCTGTTGAACACAATCAGAGTTATATTAATACATATCCTGATGTTTCCAAGCTTTATAATGGCAGTGAACGGGGGCTCACAATGTTTGAAGCTCAAAAATGCACATCCATCCATCATAAAACTCCACACGGCTCTGGGTTAATAAAGGCCTTCTGAAGAGAAGCGATGGGTTTTTGTAAGAAAAATGTCCATATTTAAAACTTTATAAAGGAAAGTGCATTTAGTTACAATTAATCATTTTGTTTTAATTTATTAATTCATTTACATTTTGTGATTTAAGCAACTCGTAAAAATGCTTTATCACTAGAAATTTAAATTATTATATAACCCATTAAACTATTTTTGTGCATGTATTATGCAATAATTTAAGAAATGTCTCATTATATAGTTATTGGCAAAAAGGGTTCTTTAAAATTTAATCATGTTCTATTTAGGACCCAGCTGAATCTTTTTCACACACACACACACACACACACACACACACACACACACACACACACACACACACACACACACACACACACATACATGTGTATATACAGGTGCTGGTCATATAATTAGAAAATCATCAAAAAGTTGATTTATTTCACTAATTCCATTCAAAAAGTGAAACTTGTATATTACATTCATTCATTACACACAGACTGATATATTTCAAATGTTCATTTCTTTTAATTTTGATTATTATAATTGACAACTAAGGAAAATCCCAAATCTCAGAAAATTAGAATATTGTGAAAAGGTTGAATATTGAAGACACCTGGTGCCACACTCTAATCAGCTGATGAACTCAAGACACCTGCAAAGGCCTTTAAATGTTCTCTCAGTCTAGTTCTGTAGGCTACACAATCATGGGGAAGACCACTGACCTGACAGCTGTCCAAGAGACGACCACTGACACCTTGCACAAGGAGGGAAAGACACAAAAGGTCATTGCAAAAGAGGCTGGCTGTTCACAGAGCTCTGTGTCCAAGCACATTAATAGAGAGGCGAAGGGAAGGAAAAGATGTGGCAGAAAAAAGTGTACAAGCAATAGGGATAACCGCACCCTGGAGAGGATTGTGAAACAAAACCCATTCAAAAATGTGGGGGAGATTCACAAAGAGTGGACTGCAGCTGGAGTCAGTGCTTCAAGAACCACTACACACAGACATGGGTTTCAGCTGTCGCATTCCTTGAGTCAAGCCACTCTTGAACAACAGACAGCGTCAGAAGCGTCTCGCCTGGGCTAAAGACAAAAAGGACTGGACTGCTGCTGAGTGCTCCAAAGTTATGTTCTCTGATGAAAGTAAATCAGGGTCCCAGAGCCTGGAGGAAGAGAGGAGAGGCACACAATCCACGTTGCTTGAGGTCCAGTGTAAAGTTTCCACAGTCAGTGATGGTTTGGGGTGCCATGTCATCTCCTGGTGTTGGTCCACTGTGTTTTCTGAGGTCAAGGTCAACGCAGCCGTAAACCAGGAAGTTTTAGAGCACTTCATGCTTCCTGCTGTTGATCAACTTTATGGAGATGCAGATTTCATTTTCCAACAGGACTTGGCACCTGCACACAGTGCCAAAGCAACCAGTACCTGGTTTGAGGATCATGGTATCCCTGTTCTTAATTGGCCAGCAAACTCGCCTGACCTTAACCCCATAGAAAATCTATGGGCTATTGTGAAGTGGAAGATGCAATATGCCAGACCCAACAATGCAGACGAGCTGAAGGCCACTATCAGAGCAACCTGGGCTCTCATAACACCTGAGCAGTGCCACAGACTGATCGACTCCATGCCCCAACTAAGTGTTGAGTGCTGTACATGCTCATACTTTTCATGTTCATACTTTTCATTTGGCCAAGATTTCTAAAAATCCTTTCTTTGTATTGGTCTTAAGTAATATTCTAATTTTGGGATTTTCCTTAGTTGTCAGTTATAATCATCAAAATTAATCATGTGACACTGAAGACTGGAGTAATGATGATGAATATTCAGCTTTGATCACAGGAATAAATTAAAACATATGCCACTGTCGCATATGTTCTTTGGCTTATTTAGCTGGGGACACTTAATATGCTACAATATTACTGATATGCTTGCATTGACACCATTGTATGAGATAAATTAACTAAATTATTAATTCATGATTTTTACATTGGAAATGAACCATCACTGAACTTACACTATTTTTTCCTAGATCTGCTGTACAGCGAAACAAATTTTGTTGCATTATCTTCCTTTTATCACTGTAAAGCTGCTTTGAAAAATCTGTATTGTAAAAAGCGCTATATAAATAAAGGTTTGACAAATACTTTTTTATTTGTTTTTAGTTTGTGATTGTGAAGCACTTTGGGCAACTTGTGTTGTAGTAAACTGCTAAATAAATAAATAAATAAATAAATTTCACATTTAATCTCCAAATTAATGTAGAACTATTTAAATACAGTGTATGTTAAATATGTGTTGTAATGGCATCTTTTATGAATAAAGGCCAGCATGATACTAATATTGCTACTGATGTCTCTATGAAATCGTAAAACAAATAAACAAACAAACAAACAACAACAACAACAAACATTAATGATGGACATTCAACATTATAGTACAATTGAAAGATATAATTTTCAAGCCTTTAAAAGAACAACTTTTAATTTAATCAAACTTAAAACAATCTTCACATAAACCCATTATAATAAATGTCATACATGTGGCCTTTAAGAGCGAGATCATATAACCCTAGCCAAAGGATGATAGAAAAAATGGATGCTGCCTGAAAAAAAGAAAAGAAAAATCACATGCATTAACATTAATTTTGACAACACATCATTATATATATACACACACACTACAGGTCAAAAGTTTTAGAACAGTAAGATTTTTCAAATGTTTTTAAAGAAGTCTCTTCTGCTCACCAAGGCTGCATTTATTTGATTCACAATACAGCAAAAAGCAGTATTATTTTGAATTATTTTTTTCTTTTTTCAATTTGAATATATTCTAAAATGAAATGTATTCCTGTGATTCAAAGCTGAATTTTCAGCATCATTACTCCATTCTTCAGTCACACGATCCTTCAGAAATCATTCTAATATGCTAATGTGCTGCTCAAGAAACATGTATTAGTATTATCAATGTTGAAAACAGTTGTGTACATTTATATATATATATATATATATATATATATATATATATATATATATATATATATATATATATATATATAATATAAAGCCTTTGCAACATTATAAATGTCTTTACTGTCACTTGATCAATTTAATGCATCCTTGCTGAATAAATGTATTAATTTCTTTAAGTTCTTTCCCAAAAAATAAATAAATAAAAATTCTGACCCAAAACTTCTGAACGGTATAGTACAATGTTACAAAAGCTTTCTATTTCAGATAAATACTGTTCTTTTAAACTTTCTATTCATCAAAGAATCCTAAAAAAAAAAAAAAAAAAAAAAAAAAAAAAAAAAACAACTGTTTTCAACATTGATAATAATCATAAATGTTTCTTGAACAGCAAATCAGCATATTAGAATGATTTCTGAAGGATCATGTGACTCTGAACACTGGGATAGTGATGCTCAAAATTGAGCGTTGCTATCACAGGAATAAATTACATTTTAAAATATATTCAAATAGAAAACAGTTATTTTAAATTGTAATAATATTTCACAATTATTTATTTATTTTTTTTTACATAAATGCAGCCTTGGTAAGCAGAAGAAACTTCTTTAAGAACATTAAAAATCTTACCGTTCTAAAACTTTTGACCTGTAGTATGTATATATATATATATATATATATATATATATATATATATATATATATATATATATATATATATATATATATATATATATATATATATATATATATTTTTTTTTTTTTTTTTTTTTTCAATAAGCCATAGTTTACAGTGAATTTAGAACAGCCAAATGGTGGTTTATTTTGAAAATGAATTAAAATAGAAAACAGCTATTTAAAATTGTAATAATATATTACAGTATATATTGTTTTTACTGTATTTTTGATTAAATTTTAAGAGACTTCTTTCAAAAACACTTCTTTTCTATTCTTTTGTGTTTATTTGTTGTCAGAATTCACAGCTAATGTTAAATGGCCGTCAATGGAAAAAGATGATTTTCCGGATCCAGGTTGTAGTTACAGCATCTACCAACAGTAGTTAAGAAGACCAACCTGTCAAACTTTGAGCCCTTGCCAACCACCCGGCTCCACTGTAACAGCCACATTTGTATACACATTTTTGTATAGCCACATTTGATACAATCCATTCTAAAAGTCGGATCAGATTCTAAATGTAAAATGGTTTGAGAACAGCATATGAGGTCTTGTGGACTGAAAACCTTTGTAGATTGTAGATTCTCAATAGATTGCTCAGTAAATAAAAAAAAATGTGAATGATTTCCCACTTGTTCTTGATTACTGAAAATCTAGTTTTTAGAAATATTGTATAATTCTAACCAATTAAATATGTCAGAGATGAGAATAATTACACACAACTTTTTTTTTTTTTCATTACAGACATATCCTAACTTTTCAATGACCTTTGAAAGATTGTATAAATTCCCATTACTTTTTCAGGCCTGAAAGCAACTTTCCATAACTGTAAACCTGTAGACCAAAGAGTTTATATTCCATAACGTACAAGAACCTTTTCAGCCCCCTAACATTCAAATATGAATTATACCTCAGGGCCATGCAAAGCTAACATTACAAAGCAGTTCCTTACACAGCTAATTGACAAAGTCTTAATGCATTTTCCACCCTAGGCAGCTATTAACCTGTCAACATTGGCTACTTTCAGCAAACCACAGATTTAAAACATTTTATTTTTTTTTGACATATTTTCCCTCAAAGTCAAGGTATACAGAATCAAAATCCTTTGTACAGCTGTTTCAATTTGGGCTGTGAAATGCACTTGCCTCTTTTTAAAAAAAGCAGCTGTACTTCAAATGACTTATTCACTGCCAGAAATGGGGATTTTTCACAAGCTTCCTGCAGGCAACTGCATTTTCCACGCATTCAAAACACTTTTTTTTTTTTTAAACGTCAGCATCGCTTTTCTTTTATTCAGCATAGATCTGTGTCAACATTTAGCTGACATGGAGGACTCAGATTTTCCTCTGACAGCATTAGAGAGCTAAACCCAAAATGTATAAAGCGTGTACAATCGTGCTTTGCCAGTGCTGACGGATGTTACAACAGAGATGATATACCAGATTTAACACAACAGCTTTGATCTTTGTAAAATCATCACCTGTTGTTTCAGACTTGTACTATTCTTATTGTAATGATTTCCTTTTTGTTTACACTATATTGCCTTTACATGCTCATGGACTTTAATGGCATCCCATTCTTAGTTGGCCCACCCGTTGCAGCTATAACAGCTTCAAGTCTTCTGGGGAGGCTTTCCACAAGGATTAGGAGTGTGTTTATGGGATATGTTTGACCATTCTTCTAGAAGCGCATTTGTGAGGTCAGGCACTGATGTTGGACGAGAAGCCCTGGCTCGCAGTCTCCGCTCTAATTCATCCCAAATGTATTCTATTGGGTTGAGGTGAGGACTTTGTGCAGGCCAGTCAAGTTCCTCCACACCAAACTCGCTCATCCATGTCTTTATGGACCTTGCTTTGTGCACTGGTGCGCAGTCATGTTGGAACAGGAAGGGGCCATCCCCAAACTGTTCCCACAAAGTTGGGAGCATGAAATTGTCCAAAATGTCTTGGTATGCTGAAGCATTAAGAGTTCCTTTCACTGGAGCTAAGTGGCCAAGCCCAACCCCTGAAAAACAACCCCACACCATAATCCCTCCTCCACCAAACTTTACACTTGGCACAATGCAGTCAGGCAAGTCCCGTTCTCCTGGCAACCATCAAACCCAGAAAGAGAAGCGTGATTCGTCACTCCTGAGAACACGTCTCCTGCAAATAATGACCATTACCCCTGAAAAAATCAGTGAACATGTTTTTAATGTTGAGTTGAAAGCAAATCGCTTTAATACACCATTAAGCCAGTTATGCATGAAGGGACCTAGTTCTTCACTCCAAAAAATTAGTTTCTTTCATTATCTTAGTGCATGTTACATTCCATAGAGTTAAAATAAGGTCTTTTTCCATGCTATGCTCTTTCTTGTAAAAAAAAAAAAAAAAAAATGTAGACAGCAGCAATGAATGCACCATTGTACGTCAGTTCATATGTTTAGATCATAACCCCAAGAAAAAGGCCTGAATCCATTCCAGACGCCAGTTGCTGTGCCCTTTTACACAGGCTATAAATGCATTTCTTTTATTTGGGTCGATGATGGTTCTTCAAATCATAAGTAGAAAATAATGATCGCCATGATCAAAGTTTATGGTTATAATTTAAGTGAAGCACTTCAATAAACAGTTAAAGGCAAAAGCCATCAAACTGACCATCTTTATCCCTGGACATTGAGGTCATTTCTTATGTCTGAGGTGCATTCACATCATTTTCTCATCTCCATTACTGCCTGCACTCTCCGTGAACTTGACTTTTAGTGTAACTGCAAGCCGACCGCTTCAATTTCACGTTGTTCCATTCATCACTCACTTTCTCCCCTCATTGTTTCTTTTTCCTGAAAAAACTCTCTTTGCCGTGTGCTTAAATGACTCAAGGTCAGATCTTAAGGGAGATAACATTTCAAAGGCTGACTGTCTTTTATTGTGCTGTTGTCCTATAAACAGAGTGAAAAGAGACGTGTGGGTTTATCTACTCTTCCGTCAGGTTGTATATCATAAATTCTATAACACGTACTTGTTCAGTAGCACAGTATTTTTTTTTTTTTTTTTTTTTTTTCATTACCAGAAAAGATACAAGGTTAAATACACAGTTACAATGATTCAGTATGTTTTATAACAGTTCTGCATGGAGGTGAAAATTTATTTCCATTTTAACTGTTTAAGAGAATTATGACTATGCATTTTTGCAGATGGCGCTGCGTACAGATATATGGGGACACTGCACTTGTTTCCAGAGAAACGCCTTGGCAGTCGTCAGGTGCTATGAGGCGGTTTGTTCTGTGACAGTTGTGCGAAACATCCTGTCAGCTTCCAACACGGCTCATCATTAATGCCTAAATGATTACGCGGCCATGAAACAAATACATTATTCATCAAAAAGACACTGCGGAAGAAAGACTACACACAAAGATCTCGCCCCTAAATCTGACTCCAGACAATCAGACACACACACACTCCTGCTGTTCGCAGCACAAGATTTACATTACACTGAAAGCTTGTTTGTTCTACGGGTGCTGGGCTTGGTGTTAATGTCATTTCCAGCCTTTGGATATCTCTGTTTGTTCTTGTCAGCGTCTGACAGACATTTTCTGGATTCCCGTGAGATGCGCACTAGTGCATTTTACAATAGGAATATTTCATCCTAAGTGCTGTTTTCACGCATTTCATTTGCATAACAACCTTAAGCTTGCGAAAGGCCCCGCATAAACACAAAACAAATTACTTGTAGTGTTATTTTTATTTTTAAGCATGACATTGTTTTGAATATGTTTCTTTTGGAAGAGAAAATCAATGGAGACTAGGAGGCTAAGAGCAAACGAAACATTTTTATGTTCCAAAAGAAATAGAGTTAACATAAGAAATATTAGATCATAATATACATTTTAAATGAATCATTAGGATGATTAAAATTGCCCCATTATGGAAATAGGAATAATGTATGTTTAAAAGAAAAGTCTAAGTGAGCTCTACATTATAATTATCTAAAATAAACTAAATCTATTTTGGCTAAATATATTCAGAGAAGCTGATGATTAAAAACTCTTCAACTAGTTTTCAACTAGTATCGGTATATATTATTTTGGTAACACTTTACAATAAGGTACAACATTGGTTAACATTAGTCAATGTATTAACTGACAGGAACTAATAATGGACAATACATTTTTGCAACCTTTATTTGTGTTAGTTAATAAAAAAAATAATGTCCACAATGTTAAAAGATACAAATTTTGCATTAGTAAATGATAGATAGATAGATAGATAGATAGATAGATAGATAGATAGATAGATAGATAGATAGATAGATAGATAGATAGATAGATAGATAGATAGATAGATAGATAGATAGATAGATAGATAGATAGATAGATAGATAGATAGATAGATAGATAGATTTGACTCTAGTAAAACATCTAAAATGCCTGAGACTTTTGCATAATATAACAATCAATAAAACCAGAAAATACCATAATTTATAACTGGGCTAAAGAGAGTGTCAAACAGAAACATTTATGTAAATATAATTATTATTAATATATTTGTATAATTATTTATAATATTAAAAATATATATCACTATTTGTTTTCAGTGCAAAAAGAAGGTGCTCAGTTCAGGGATGAATCAGTGTTTTTTTTTTTTTTTTTTTAACAGGTTCATTTCAATTCTCTGATTGGCTGATTCTCGAAAATTATTTGGACTTCCCAATGTATCAAAAGAGTGAATATTTTAAGAGAGACATTTGATTATTGCCAAGGTGTAAAGCTTGTGAATGAAATAAAAAATAATTAAATGAAAAATATTTAATATTAAATCGCAAATTTTATGAATTCATTATTAAAAGTTGTTTTTGTTAGTATTATTTAATGCAGGGGTTTTCAAACTTTATGATGCCAAGGTTTTGAGGAACCCCCTTCCTAAAATCCATCTATATGAAAAAAATAAAAAAATAAAAAATAAAATTAAATTAAACTTAAATAAATAGTAAGTTTCCAAACTTAAATTGGCTATGTATAAACTTGAAGAAGAACATTTTCAGAAAATGCATATAAATAATATCATCTAGTTTTGGCATGCAAATGGTACGCAGTTTTTCGTGTGCATATGATACGCACTTTATGGTGTATTATACACACGAACCCCCCACCCCCATCCTACCCAAGAGTGTGTCATATACACGCCATAAAGTGCGTATCATATGCACGTGAAAAACTACGTACCATTTGCACGCCAAAACTAATTTTGGTGTATACATTCCACGACATTGCACACTCGTACTATTGATACACATTCTCATGTGATCGTGTTGTTGTTAGCATCTTACATAAGAATACTGCCTCAGTGAGCGAGATAAAGGGGACTATACTGAGAAAAACTCACTAGAAAGATACCAGATAGTATGTATGGCTGAGTTCAAAATCTGTTTTCTTGTGCGTTTAATGTCTTCCACAAGGAATGCCTATTTTTAAATTTCGGTGATGGAGGTAACTTTATACAGCACTTTGGTCAACCACAGTTGTTTTAAATGTGCTTTATAAATATAATAAACTTGAAACTTGAAGTGAAACAATTAGAATGTTCGGTAGACTTTATACATTTTTGCTTTGTTTTTTTATTCTTCAAAGTTTTCTGGGGGTCCCTGGACCCCAGTTTGAAAACCCCTGATCTAATGGACCCGAGCTAACACGGACTAACAATTAACAATTGTATTTTTATTAAATAATGTAAAAAAAAGAAAAAAAATTTAAAAAAGATGAATTATTACTGATACAAATGTATTGCTCATTGTTAATTAATGCAGTAACTTACTAATGGGACTATTCTAAAGTGACTGTATGGTAGCTACCCAAGACAGTTAGCATCTCTCTTTCATGTAAACCTTTAACCAACAACCTAGTGAATAAAAGAGATATAAATCTGAATCCATCCACACATTGGATAATAATTAATATTTAATTTGTATCAAAAATCTGCAATGCAGTGAAACGATTGCACCCGTTTTTCTCAGGCCGAGAGAAAAAGCTGTGTGCTTGAAAAAGCGTCATAACTCTAGCTTTTTACTCTAACAATTTACAGCCTCCCCTCCTCTCTAACATCATTGCGTGCTCTTCTATCACTTTGTTTGATTGCAGCTCTCAAGGCGTCTACAAGTGTGTTTGAGTGGCCCCTTGATGGCTATTCTCACGCCGTTTTCCTCAACGAATGTACTAAAGCGCACGATTTTAATTATGAATCCAGAAGCTGAAACACTGATGGGTCCATCTACATTCTCATTGTATCTTATGCATGCATCATTTACCTTCAAGAACAGAGATGTTGTACAGGAGCTACAGCTATCTCTTAATATCTAGTCATTCAATTACACACAATTAGAGTATAAAAGCATATGGCCGTTTGGTTATCCATATTAAACAAATACCCTCTTTTTTTAAATATAAATAGTATTTCACTATACTATTGAACATACTGAACAAGTATTTTAAAGAATTAAACGTGTCGCCCTTCAGTATTACTTAATGCACATAATAATGAGAGCAAGTCAATCAAAAAGCATATCTTCTGGCAATTTGCTGCAGTATTCCAGTTCAGCCGTCACAGCCTTTCAAGAAAATGAATGTGCCTGCGGGCCGTGCAGTTACTCAAGAGATCTGAATACTGACTCTGTGAATCAAAGCTTCATCATGAATATATCATTACAGTTCAGAACCTGCATAGAAAAAAAGCACAAAAAAAAACTTTTTTTCCTGAAAGTCAGCTATCCACAAACCAAAGGTGGAATGAGGAGATTCATGTAGGAGAATTTGGAAGCTGCCTAACAGCATAGCTGAAGTGAGTAAGAACAGCTTGAGGACAAGCCCCCAGCAGCCAGAACCTAGCATCATTCCCATCGATTTTAATCTGGAGCCAACTACCTTCAAACTGCTCAACATAATTCACTGCCAATGGCATCAAAGTACTGCAGCACTGCCGAGGCTCTCGGGCTTCAAAACTTTCTCTTCAATCAGTCAGTAGTCCTTTATCCCAGCCTCCAAACAGCAAAAAGGAAGTTATCATAATGCTCTGGAAATATATATCTGTAATGTATTCTCGCAGATCAAATTGCATGCAAAAGACTGATTGCACACTTCCCCGACTTATGAATTTCAAATGCATAGGAAAAACTGCATGCACACAATTAAAAAAAAAAAAAAAAGAAAAAGAACATAAAGTATACTATAACCAGCTGTATATGTAATGAACTCACTACATCAGCATCAATGAAACAGCCTCTCTCCCTCTCATTCTGCGTAAACCGATTAGAGCTCACAATTTACTTCAAATCAAAGCATGACGTCTCCATCTAGAGCAGCAAGTGTTCTGCTGGTCAGGCCCCTCATTGATGTGCAAGGCATGTGCGGCTTGCCCATTCTCAGCCACACCAGGAAACAGCCACACAGAGGCTCATTGTACCACGCAAAGGAAATCACTCCATTTGAAAGTGGATGAAAAACATTCCCTCACATCAAGCACTGTAGCCAGTGCGCTCTTTTTTTTTTTTTTTTTTTTTTCGGGGAAAACATTCACTTTGAAATCAAACTGCACAGATAGGTTGCAAATTGTTTTTTAAAGGTAATGAATTATGAGTTAAATGTATATTTGTAATGTACCTCAGAGTTTATGAGTACAGCAATGATACAGAGACTTCTTTACATTTATGTAAACAAGCAAACAAACCAATTAAAAATAAATCAAGAAATGCATAAACCCTATTTCTTTGCTGATAGGAAACAATAAAACTCAAATGATTTATGGTGCAGTGAACCGCTGCATCATTTTCCAAGTATTTAACTTGTCTACAATAAGGCATATTTAGAAATTCAGCACTAAGACAACAGTATATCTCTACCAGCCAATGCAAACTCATTTTAGCACCTTGGACAGCAACCGTAATGTCCACAGTCAAAGACGATCTGATTTAGAAATTAACGAGCGAACACATAAGGAATAACAGATCAGATACTACAGCAAGCAAGTCGGTGTGCCACGATATGTAAAGATAATTTAGGCAAATAAAAATGTTCTGCACCATTTGTTCTTCACTGACAATGCTTCATGGCACAGAAAATCTAGCAAGTACCATATATATGAGCTGAGCCCACACACACACACACACACACACACACACACACACACACTGCCGTTAAAAGAGATCATCCTTGCTGCAGAATACTGCACAATCCACATCTATCACAGAATGCATAGGAAACTTAATTCAATTTAAGCTGAGATCACCTGATTTTAGAGCCGCAAAACAATATTCTCCCAACACTAGAGTACCATTTTACTTTTTCCGTTTAATGCAATGGACAAATAATTCTATTTTACATAAAGAGTCTTAAAATACAGCACTTATAAAATTTCGATTAGCAGAAAGCAGAGATAAAATTCTTCAAGTGCAAAGGCACTTCTGGAACCAGGAATTTGTGTTGCACTCACCATCCAACATGTTCTACAGGAATGTCAATTCAACAACCCTGTCGTCTGAGAGAAAATATATTTCATATTACAAAAAAAGCATGGAGCTGTAAGCTATACATATTCTTGCGACAACTGCTACAGTCTTTATGTTTCAAGTAGAAGAAATAATTTAAACCTTAGAGAAAATAATATATCATCTTTAAATTGCGGGTATGTATACAGCCTCTAAAAGAAGATGGAAGGCTTAGGTCTGTGGTGGTGTTATTATTGTCTCTTGTGGTTGAATACACAGATGATACAGGTTTACAGAGAGTCAATCTTACAACTGACTCATCGCAGTTTGTTTCTCCAGAACTTCGAGGTAGTCCGGCTCGGTTTTAAGCTTGTTGGATAGCAAAGGATGCTTGTTTTTGGACTGTGCAGCATATTTTCTGGGGGTCCCGTAGAGAACAGTTTTGTTTAATCGATCCTGGTTGTGTCGGCGGGTGGTTTCGTAGGGTGGGATGAAGGATTTTTTGGGTAAAGTGCAAAAGTTATAGCTGAGTGGCCCGGATTGGGGCAGATCTTTTGCTCTCTCCACAATGTTCTGATAAAGCAGTTCCGGTTCACGGTTGGCACACGGTTGCTTATCAATGAACTCCACTGTGCTTATGGTGAAAGCTGGGCTTCGATCAAGCTCCTCCTTTTTGGGGTCAAGAGTGCTGAAGCTCAGCTCCTTCAGGTTCCGATAATAGGCCACCTGCTCGCTCTCCTTTTGCATGTAGATGGGGTTCTGACACATCTGCCCCACGGGCGGAGGGATGTAGTTATACACATGGTTGTCACTTTTATCCGCATTGGCATCTGCATTGTACGAGCCATATTGTACTTGGAAGGAGTTCAAGTCCAAATGGTTATTGGTGCCCGAGGGAACATTCTCTACTCCCTTGCGACGTTTGAGGACAAACACGAACAATCCTGCCCCGAAGCACACCGACAGAATGAACACAACGAGCAGGCCTAAGATGAGAACGGACAAGGGCACCTCTGGAGGCATCTCGGGCATTCTGTCTGTAGGGGTTACGGCAGAAGAAGGGGTCGCCTCGGTGCTTGAGCTCACAGCAGTTGGGGGTTTAGTCACAGGAACCTCGTCAGTCTCGGGGCAGATGGCATCATTTCGGAGCGAGCGCAAGAGCCGGCCTGCATGCTTGGATGGCGAATCACATGTGATCTCATTCACCACTACGCTGGTGCTGGACAGCTCCATCCAGTTCTTAAGCTCCACAATGTCGCAGGTGCAGTCCCACGGATTCTCCTGGAGGTCGATCTGAATGAAGGCAGAGAGCTGGTCCAGCACGCCACGCACTGGGAGATGGGAAAAATGATTGTTTCTGAGATTAAGCCTTGTCAGCATGGTACCTCCAAACACATTGTCGGGAAGGGATCTCAGCAGGTTATTATTAAGGAACAATAGCTGCAGATTGTGCAGCGAGTTGAAGGTGTGGGGTAAAATTTCTTTAATGATGTTGTATTCCAGGTAGAGATATTGCAAGCTCTGCAGCCCAGCGAATAAAGACTGGGACAGGCTTTCAATGTAGTTGCCATTCAGATAGAGCCTCCGTAAACTTGTGAGGTTCTCGAAGGCTCCGTCCTGGATGATTGCTATTCTGTTATTCCCTAAGTGAAGGAGCTCAAGGGAGCTGTACTCTGTCAGATCCGTTCTGTATATGGTCTGCAAATAGTTACCGGTTAAATGCAGTTTCTTTGGATACGATGGTTTGGGTTGAAGTTCAGAGATGTTTTGAAGTTTGCGCTCCTGACAATTGATGTTTAATCCACTTTCGGGATTTTGCGACGTGCACACGCAAATGCCTGGGCATGTCATTGGGACAGGTGAGCGCGTCTGGTACACCATGATAGGCCCGAATACATGCTTATCTCTGCTGGACGTGACACGAGGAGTGGGGCGGTATCTCATTTTGGGGGGGCGGGAGGCCTTGGGGACTCTTGTTGGTGTGACTCGAGGCCGCAGGGTTGGAGACGGACCCTGATATTGTGAATCAGACGGTGGTTGCATCGCACGATGACTCGCGTCTCCAGGATTGCGCCTGGGGCAAAGGTCTTGCTTGATGAGCTGCGTGACATCTTTGCCGTGCAGCCTGAACGGCGTCTCACACACGATATCCCCCACAAAGACCGAAATTGTATCCAGCCAGGCTTTCAGGGGTATCAAATCACACGTGCAATTCCATGGGTTCTCTTCCAGCTGAATCTCCATTATTCCACCTATATGCTCTAGAACACCAGCAAACGGCAGCATCTTCAGTCGGTTTCCCCTTAAATCCAAATGCGTCAACATGACAAAGCGGAATATGTTGTTAGGTAGAGAGAGCAAAAGGTTGTCGTTGAGTATCAGGACTTTGAGTTTATTCAGTTTGTTGAAAGCCCCTGCCTCTATGGCACTAATGTAATTATAATCAGCTTGCAAATACTCCAAACTCTCCAAACCAGAAAAAGTGTCCTCTCTTATGATTTCCAGATTATTATTATTGAGATGAAGACGCTTCAAGTTTTTTAACCCATTGAATGCCCCTGTTTTTATCTCCTGCAAGCCATTATTACCCAAATGAAGAGATGTTACATTACCATAATTGAAGAATTCGTTCGGGCTTATCTTGGTGAGAAAGTTTCCATTCAGAAAGAGCTGGCTGATTTTGTTTTGCGGAGGCTGGAACTGACTGACCGTGGTAAAACCCTTGTTTTCACAATTGATATTCAGTGCGTTCTCCTTCTCCTCACAGGAGCACCGGTTCTTGCAAATGTCTTTGGAAGTTTTACGGCTGTCTGTCTTTGAAGGGAAACTGGTGACTGTTAAAATGCTCAGCAAGAGAATGTTGTTCAGCATTTTTACAGCAATAATGCCGAAAGCCCCAGCATTAATGTGCAAATCTCAAAACAGGCATGCACAGCCCCAAAGAAGATTTCAAAAGGTGCACAGAAGCGCACAGCTCTCCATTGACCCTCCTTAAATCCCAAAAGGCGGAATAGAGAAGGCATCCATCACCGAGCGCACTGTGAACGCTGCCGGACCGAACATGTCGTCCCTCGCAGTGATAGTGAAATCCCGGGCTAATGAGCAAGCATTCATCCAGCAGTTTGAAGCGCATCCGAGGCACCACACTTCTGAGTCTCGGAGCTTAAACTGTCCTTTTCACCTGCAGCGCGAGAGATATTCACACGAAA
>CM031956.1:5251267-5286267 GCA_018749465.1 Paracanthobrama guichenoti | reverse complement strand
GCTTGTGTTATAATTAAAGGAAGTGTTTCTATTAGCAGACTATCAGCAATGCCGTATGTTCTGGTCAAGCTACAGCTCTTTAATTATGGTTTGATTATTTACACAGTGGCAAGTAATTAACAGTTTGTCTAACAGTATGGAACATAACAGGGTGGAAATAAAGGGCTAAAGAGTTATTATTTTTATTTTTTTGAACCTTTCAAATTGCTAGCAATTATAGCAATTTCTGTAATATTATCAAACAGAAACTTTAATCATAAAATGCATTGCTACTTGTGTTTGTTTACAATAATAGTGATGTCTCTTCTTGAATCATGTTTTTATTTAGGAACTAGCTTTTGTTCGTTTATGGAAATGAAACAGGATGGAGAGCAATATTGAGGACGCAGTAAAAACTTAAAAGATTGAAGGAAAAAAAAAAAAAAAAAAACTTTTGGAAATATTTGGATTACAGAAAAGGAACAACATAAACATCTGGAATATTCTGAAAATTTGCTCCATCCGTACTTCCTCCAGAAGTCTGAGATCCTGGGATCTTTTTCTGATATTGTGATAAAAGAAAACTACTGAATATAATTCACATCTTCGGTAACTGTGAGTATAATTCATCCAATTGTACAGTATATTAAGACAGGTGATGGAGACATAAAATGTACTGCATAACATGAATGATCCACCACATGCAGTGCCCTCCACTAATATTGTCACCCTTGGTAAATATGAGCAATGAAGGCTGTGAAAATAAATCTGCATTGTTTATCCTTTTGACCTTTCATAAAAAATTAAAATTAAAAAACAAATTTTCTTTTCATTGAAGTAAGAATTGAAAGTGGGTGAAAACTCACATAATGAAATAAATATTTTCTCCAATGCATGTTGGCCACAGTTATTGGCACCCCTAGAAATTCTTATGAGTAAAATATCTCTAAAGTATATTCCCATTAATATTTATGTTTTTTAGCACTCCAGGGTGACTAGGAGCATTACATTGTCCAGCCATGACTTCCTGTTCCACAGGAGTATACTGTGTAAATATGAGGAAACACAAATTCTCTTAATCATTCATCACAATGAGTAAAGCCAAAGAATATAGTTCTGATGAGCAGCAAAAGATTGTTGAGCTTCACAAAATAGAAAGTCTCTGTTATAAAACAGCTAAAGCATTGGAAATCCCCATTTCCACCATCAGGGCAATAATGAAGAAGTTCCAATCAACTAAAGATCTGCCTGGAAGAGAATGTGTGTCTATATCGTCTTAATGCACCGTGAGGAGGAGAGTTTGAGTGGCCAAAGACTCTCCAAGGATCACAGATGGAGAATCACAGAGATTATCAAACAGCACCTACGCCACCACATGCTGTTCGGGAGGGATTCAAGAAATATCCTTCTTGCTCATCCAGAAACAAACTCCAGCATATTCAGATGTCAGACACGACTGGAAATTCAAAAGGGACCTGGTTCTGTGGTCAGATGAAATATAAAAAGGGTGGAGGTCCTGGACATCTTGTTCAGACACATGGTATCATGGATTCTAGCAAATACCAAGAGATAAAAAATCAAAACCTGATGGCCTCTACAAGAAATCTTATAATGGGCTGTGGTTGGATCTTCTATCAGGACAACGATCCAAAACAAACATCAAAATCAACACACATATGTGTCACTGAGCACAAAATGAAGATTCTGACATGACTGTTCCCTGACATGAACCCTACAGAAAATGAGTGAGGTGAACTGAAGAAAAGAAGCTCCAACATGGATCTGTGAATCTGAAGGATCTGGAGAGATTCTGTATGAAGGAATGGTCTCTGAGCTCTTGTCAGGTGTTCTTCCTAGTTTGTCCTAGTTCATCCGTTGCTATGGTTTTTGATTTGCCCTCATGCGTCTCATCTTGTTTTGTCCCTAGTGTTTGCCTCTGTAGTCCTCATTTTCAGTTGTTCTCTGTCTGTTAGTGTTATTGTTACTGCTATTATACTGTTTTTCTGGTTTTCTGTTTGTGGTTTTGAGATTCTTTGTTTTGTTTTTGTTATTAAGAAAGACTGCTGCACATAGAATCTTTGTATTTTTTGTATTTTTTTAATTATTCATCCTTTGATGACAACATTACACCAGACCATCTTTACTATAATGGCATATTCATCATAAATACTCTACACATAATCAGTTTTTCATTTTATTGCACACAGTTCTATCATTCTATCATAGGATTCGGTGTGCTATTGTTTTGTGCCCTATTTGCCTTTATGTGTGGTGACTTAAAAGAAATAAAGCAGTCTATTACATTCTGTTGACATCTGAATGGCAATGTTTCATCAGTTCAGAAATCTATTGAATATAATGCTGGTAGAAAACATAATGTGATTGTCGTAATTATTCTAATTGTTCTCTTTGTCACTGCAATTAAGCTACATTAAACCGTAAAAGCATTAAAATGGCAGAAGTACTCTAGCTTTCACCTGTCAGCAACTGTACCATCCACCTGCTTTTATTTATGCATATGCAAACCAGCTGCTTTGGCTATTTACAAAGACTAATTTAGAGGAAAACATGACAGGAACTGAGAAGAATGAGCTCATTGTCAGAACATATTTATAATTTACTTTGTGATTGAAAACAATAATTAATCTATTGCTGTACTCAAGTTAAAATATTTAAAATCTGAAAATTACATTGTATCCGAGAGTGAAAGTTTAACTTTTTCCTTATTTACAACACCTGAATCCACTTCATACATACACAAAATAAAAATCAACTTGACAGCATTTGGTTAAATGTCATTGCAAAAATATTTTGTTGACATTTTGTTACCTAATGCAATAACATTCAGACATTTTAGATCTTTCAGACTCCCAATACTTTCAAAATACACCGATCAGGCATAACATTATTTCCTAATATTGTGTTGGTCCCCCTTTTGCTGCCAAAATAGTCCTGACCCCTCGAGGCATGGACTCCACTAGACCTCTAAAGGTGTGCTGTGATATCTGGCACCAATATGTTAGCAGCAGATCCTTTAAGTCCTGTAAGTTGTGAGATGATGCCTCCATGGATCGGACTTGTTTGTTCAGCACATCCCACAGATGCTCGATTGGATTGAGATCTGGGGAATTTGGAGGCCAAGTCAACACCTCAATCTCGTTTTTGTGCTTTGAGGCAGGGAGCATTATCCTGCTGAAAGAGGCCACAGCCACCAGGGAATACCGTTTCCATGAAAGGGTGTACATGGTCTGCAACAATGCTTAGATAGGTGTTACATGTCATAGTGACATCCACGGATGCATGGATGGCAGGACCCAAGGTTTCCCAGCAGAACATTGCGCAAAGCATCACACTGCCCCTGCCGGCTTGCCTACTTCCCATAGTGCGTCCTGGTGCCATGTGTTCCCCAGGTAATGTGTTCCATGTGATGTAAATGAAAACGTGATTCACCACACCAGGCCACCTTCTTCCATTGCTCCATGGACCAGTTCTGATGCTCACGTGTCCACTGTTGGCACTTTCGGCGGTGGACAGGGGTCTGCATGGGCACCCTGACTGGTCTGGTCTATGCAGCCCCATCAACAAACTGTGATGCACTGTGTATTCTGACACCTTTCTGTCAGAACCAGCATTAACCCTCTGGACCCTAAGAATATTTTGTGGCCCTTAAGAAGTTTGACATGCTATGACATTTGTGTTTTTTTTTTTGTTTAGTTTTTTCAGTTGCTTTAAAGCATATTAATGGCTAAAGTCTGTTTTTACTGTATTCAGCACAAACAGGGATACAGTAATTTTGATCACTCATTCATACAAAACAATATAGTCATTTCACTTTTGTAAGACACTTATTGTCAGAATGGCCATATGCGGGGAGGGTGTGGATAATCATGAATAATGCTGAGATTCACACTTGAGGCGTCAACGACTCTTTTCCTGAATATCAATGAGGAATGTGACAGAGGGAACTATAGAGAATGAATGTGAGGAGACTCAATGATTGAATGTATTGTTTGTAGTTTTTTCACAAAATCATGTTTAATTTAAAAGAAGTAATCTGACTATACATTTTCTTTACATAAAGACTTTAGATATACAGTACTGTTCAAAAGTTTTAGATCTCTCTCTCTCTCTCTCTCTCTCTCTCTATATATATATATATATATATATATATATATATATATATATATATATATATACACTCACCTAAAGGATTATTAGGAACACCATACTAATACTGTGTTTGACCCCTTTCGCCTTCAGAACTGCCTTAATTCTACATGGCATTGATTCAGCAAGGTGCTGAAAGCATTCTTTAGAAATGTTGGCCCATATTGATAGGATAGCATCTTGCAGTTGATGGAGATTTGTGGGATGCACATCCAGGGCACGAAGCTCCCGTTCCACCACATCCCAAAGATGCTCTATTGGGTTGAGATCTGGTGACTGTGGGGGCCATTTTAGTACAGTGAACTCATTGTCATGTTCAAGAAACCAATTTGAAATGATTCGAGCTTTGTGACATGGTGCATTATCCTGCTGGAAGTAGACATCAGAGAATGGGTACATGGTGGTCATAAAGGGATGGACATGGTCAGAAACAATGCTCAGGTAGGCCGTGGCGTTTAAACAATGCCCAATTGGTACTAAGGGGCCTAAAGTGTGCCAAGAAAACATCCCCCACACCATTACACCACCACCGCCAGCCTGCACAGTGGTAACAAGGCATGATGGATCCATGTTCTCATTCTGTTTACGCCATATTCTGACTCTACCATCTGAATGTCTCAACAGAAATCGAGACTCATCAGACCAGGCAACATTTTTCCAGTCTTCAACTGTCCAATTTTGGTGAGCTTGTGCAAATTGTAGCCTCTTTTTCCCATTTGTAGTGGAGATGAGTGGTACCCGGTGGGGTCTTCTGCTGTTGTAGCCCATCCGCCTCAAGGTTGTGCATGTTGTGGCTTCACAAATGCTTTGCTGCATACCTCGGTTGTAACGAATGGTTATTTCAGTCAAAGTTGCTCTTCTATCAGCTTGAATCAGTCGGCCCATTCTCCTCTGACCTCTAGCATCAACAAGGCATTTTCGCCCACAGGACTGCCGTGATACTGGATGTTTTTCCTTTTTCACACCATTTCTTTGTAAACCCTAGAAATGGTTGTGCGTGAAAATCCCAGTAACTGAGCAGATTGTGAAATACTCAGACCGGCCCGTCTGGCACCAACAACCATGCCACGCTCAAAATTGCTTAAATCACCTTTCTTACCCATTCTGACATTCAGTTTGGAGTTCAGGAGATTGTCTTGACCAGGACCACACCCCTAAATGCATTGAAGCAACTGCCATGTGATTGGTTGATTAGATAATTGTATTAATGAGAAATTGAACAGGTGTTCCTAATATCCTTTGGGTGAGTAATCCTTTAGGTATATATATATATATATATATATATATATATATATATATATATATATATATATATATATATATATATATATATATATATAGCTCTCTTATATAGAGAGCAAAATCAATTTTAAAGTAAATCTATATAATATGTGATTAAAAATTATTAGAAAAATGTGAACATGCCAAGATTTTGTTTTAAGTTACAGTGTTATTACCCTGTTATTACTATATTTTCAAACATGCGTTTATTAAAAGTGTATATAAATTTCAAATTATAATCTAGGAGATAGGACTAGTGTGTATATAATTTAAGAAATTAATAAGAGCATAAAAATAGATTTTTAATTTTATTCAAATTTCTTGAAACTTTTGTTTCATTGACACTATTATTATTAATTTATTGTTTATTTAACCACTTCAGCTCTGCAGCATATTTTGAATGATTATGATGCAATATTGGACCCACGGGTGGGGCGCAGAGTTGAATTGGTTAAAAGGGACAATACATTACTGCACAGTATCAGTAGCAGTATTGCTCTCTCTCTCTCTCTCTCTCTCTCTCTCTCTCTCTCTCTCTCTCTCTCTCTCTCTCTCTCTCTCTCTCTGTGTGTGTGTGTGTGTGTGTGTGTGTGTGTGTGTGTGTGTGTGTGTGTGTGTGTGTGTGTGTGTGTGTGTGCATGTGTGTTCTTCTACCAGAATACTAATTTGCAGATAATTTTATACCTGTCACAAATTGTAAATTATGCTCTTTATTTACCTAATCTAGACCAGGGGTTTTCAAACGTTATGATGCCAAGGGCCAGCAAACATGACAAATCTTTTTATGAGGGACCTCTTCCTAAAATCCATCTATATGTTTATGTATACAGTATAAAAAATAAAAATAAAAAAATAAAAAAAATGTTAGATAAATAGTAAGTGTGACACAGTGACATTATAAATACAACATGTTGTTTCCAAACTTAAATAGGCTGTACAAATATTTGTATCAGTAGCAAGCAACTTTCACAATAAATGTATGTAAGCATTTTACATACTGAGTTAAGAATACTGCCTTACATTCCCAGTGAGCGAGATAAAGGGGACTATGAGAAAAACTTACTAGATGGATACAAAGCAAACATATACAAAGTATGTATACGACAAGAAAGGAAGAGAAACATTTAGAAATGAAACAGAATGTTTGGTAGACTTTATCCATTTTTGCTTTGTCTTTTTATTCTCTGAAATTTTCTGGGGACCCTTAGAACCTTCTGGAGGACCCTTGAGGGAAATCCCTGATCTAGACAACAGTGCCAACAAAACCGTGCCATGATGACTCAATCAAATAAAAAATAAAAATCTTGAACCAGGTTTGGTCTACATCATTCTATATAAGGTTTTCCGTGACTCTTCTCCTGGTGGTCTTATGAGTCACACGGGGCACCATTAGTCACTGGAAGCAACTTTTATGCATAATGCATGGCTGTTCCTTACTCCCTCCCCAACTTGTTTGCTGTCTTCCTTACCACTAATTTTAGTACAAAAATAGCTGGAGGGACAATTGTTCTGCTTTAAAAACCAAGAGAAAAACATTCAGTTCCATATTCATTTGTGGATGTCTTCTGCTTGTGGAAGTAATGGAGGGCTGGCTGGGGCTTTGAAAGGATTTTAAATGAATGTGGAAAAATAAAGAATATTTCTAATCTCTATCTTCAAAGGCAGCCATCTGAGTTCCCCCATCCCCCCAGCCTTGCAATGTACAAGGTTATTGGGAATTATTGATTGGCGTCACTGCAACATATCTACTTCAGGGAGAACTTTTCCTTTGGTTTCATCTCCTCTTTCAGATTCATTGGTTTTATTCTTCGGTGTTGCTGATACATCGAAACAGTTTCCGTTTTCAAAACAAATGACTCACCTCCTGAAAGTATTTGCACATGGTAATATTATCATGTTCGATGAAGCTAAGCGCCTGAGTTTGAACTCAAGAATATATGCGTGTTCCTGAGTCATATGGAGCAAAGGGCCTGCACAAGCTCTTTGTTTTGTCATTATGACAAGCTTGCTTCTCAGAAATACCTTTGATCTTGAGGTCTACGAGTACACCATGTCCTTGATTACAGCTGATCTTTCATCTTCACTGTTGTCGGACTTGTCCCATTTGTTGCCCGCAAACCGGGTTTCAGACTTGCGTTTGTGTTTTTAGTGCTTTCCCTGCATTGTTATTCCTCAATCATTCTGATTCGTTAGGGTTTGTTATAAAGCCCACTTTCAGTCTGAAGTCGTGAGATAGCTAACAGAGCAAAATGTAAGATGTTATTCACTGAAAATCCTGACATGTTGTCACTGACAATGATGCCTGATTCATGAACAAAGCATTCTTTGAAGTTTACAGACATGCTCTGAATGATTCATTCACAAATCAAATTGATCATGTTCTCTAGTTCAACTCACTGAATCAATCCAGTCATAGCAAGAATATTAGTGAATGACTTTCATTTTGATTATATAATGTTTATTCTTTGTTAAGTGCTGTTATTTCCTTCTAAATTCAGTTATTTTAATCTATTGGCTTTTTTTGGCAGGACATCAACAGGAAAGTCCATAGAGACAGAGGGGGAGCAGCACTGGGACTCCCATATGCAAACCCAGACGTGCCACATCTCTGACAAATCATTTAGCTAGGGCTGTGCAATATGGACAGAAAAAATCTATCACGATTTTGTTTTTAATCAATATTGCGATTTTAATTTTAATCACAATATTGAAACAATATTTACTTACATACTTGTGTGTATAATTTTTTTGGAAGCTGGCTTTATTGTCAATATCTGCGGGCACAATATCTTTGCATAAGTGATCTTTATGCCTTTTTGAACTCTTTTCGTATGTTGTGCAGATTGCAAATGCCTACATTTTTGTACACATGGTTTGAAAGAATCTTTTGCGCGTCTTTTGCAACATCTCGCATGACACAACGTTTTTACGTGGTGCTCATAGTAAAAGAAGTTCAACTTTTAAAAAACGCATCTCTAGAGCAGTGTCTTGTGTTTTTAACCACAAAAATGTGTTCTGTGTGAATTGACCTTAATACTCTGTTTTGCCACAGTGAAAGTTTGACAGGTGTCGCAAATTACCTGGATCTGATATTACCTGGATCTTACCTGAAAGATTTCCTGACAGACTTCCTGGATCTCTCCTTTTTTTTGGTCCTTATCCTGCCCTGAATTCACCTTCCCTGTTTCTGTGCTTTCTTCCATGGTATAATGGTAAACAGTCTCTGCTCTTGCTCTATATTAAGTCGCGCTGCATTCAGATTGCACATACGTTTCAAATGTCCCATCTTTTGCGTGCTCAAGTTCATTACGTGTTTTCCAGACGTGTCCGCGCCGCAGCGAGATTAATAAAACCTAAGTTTTTACAATGCCGCCAGCACACCGCAGGTTATGTGACAACAACCAGCTTTACCCATTCTGTAACCACATTGAAAGCTCAGCCAAAATGGACAAACAGCTGATGATAGCTGTACAGGGAGGGTTTTCCCTCATCACCATACATATATCTACAGTAGTAGTAGAGCTAATGCAAGGGCTGGAAATCCATTTATCTGTTGCTGAAACTTCCTCGTCTTCATGGAGAATGCGGCTCATGATTGCTTAGCAACGGCAGACACCGCGTGAGCGCACGCTCCCGATCACTTTTTGAAAGGAGAAGAAAGCAGCATAGCCGGCATTTTCCATGCGTTTTTTGACATGGCATGTGAATGGCCCTTTAGGGGGCTGGTGGAGAAAACATGCTTTCTAGCGGTTTACAAATTCAGCATACTCACATCGCGATTTTATTACCGTTTTGATTAATCGCACATCCCTACATTTAACCATATGCATATATACCTCTCAACGAATGGACATTGGTCCGGTTTGGCATTTAAATTTGCTGATGACTTGTTTTGGATCTCCATTTAATTGGACTAATGGAACTATACTGCAAGTCATTGTTCATAAATACTTGTTCATTAGCTGACTTTGCCTTCTACTAATTTATTACTAGAGAGAATTACAGCATATCATAAAATTACATGGCACAGACATATAATGTGAATTGGAGGAGGCCCCCAGGCTCACCTTGTTACCCATGATTCAGTTTAGTGCATGTGAGGAAGCTAGTGTTATAAATCAAACTGAGAAAAACGACACTTCAGGCAAGGTCTGCTTTAAGTACTGCTTTATTTTCTTGTCCTATCCATTAATTTTATTAAGTTTTGAGCATGACAAGCATGGGGGGGGGAATAACAGCACAATTAGCCAATCATAAACTGCCTCAATGATTGTCTTATTAAATATTAATACACTTTGTACATTCAAAGAATCTTTCAGGCTTAGTTTAATTGTCTGAGGGGGAAAAAGTAAAAACAAAAAACAAAAAAACTAAAAAATTTTTTTTTGTAATATATATACATACACTCACCTAAAGGACTATTAGGAACACCTGTTCAATTTCTCATTAATGCAATTATCTAATCAACCAATCACATGGCAGTTGCTTCAATGCATTTAGGGGTGTGGTCCTGGTCAAGACAATCTCCTGAACTCCAAACTGAATGTCTGAATGGGAAAGAAAGATGATTTAAGCAATTTTGAGCGTGGCATGATTGTTGGTGCCAGACGGGCCGGTCTGAGTATTTCACAATCTGCTCAGTTACTGGGATTTTCACGCACAACCATTTCTAGGGTTTACAAAGAATGGTGTGAAAAGGGAAAAACATTCAGTATGCGGCAGTCCTGTGGGTGAAAATGCCTTGTTGATGCTAGAGGTCAGAGGAGAATGGGCCGACTTATTCAAGCTGATAGAAGAACAACTTTGACTGAAATAACCACTCATTCACAATATTGAGGCGGATGGGCTACAACAGCAAAAGACCCCACCGTGTACCACTCATCTCCACTACAAATAGGAAAAAGAGGCTACAATTGTTGCCTGGTCTGATGAGTCTCGATTTCTGCTGAGATATTCAGATGGTAGAGTCAGAATTTGGCGTAAACAGAATGAGAACATGGATCCATCATGCCTTGTTACCACTGTGCAGGCTGGTGGTGGTGGTGTAATGGTGTGGGGGATGTTTTCTTGGCACACTTTAGGCCCCTTAGTGCCAATTGGGCATCGTTTAAATGCCACGGCCTACCTGAGCATTGTTTTTGACCATGTCCATCCCTTTATGACCACCATGTACCCATTCTCTGATAGCTACTTCCAGCAGGATAATGCACCATGTCACAAAGCTCGAATAATTTCAAATTGGTTTCTTGAACATGACAATGAGTTCACTGTACTAAAATGGCCCCCACAGTCACCAGATCTCAACCCAATAGAGCATCTTTGGGATGTGGTGGAACAGGAGCTTCGTGCCCTGGATGTGCATCCCACAAATCTCCATCAACTGCAAGATGCTATCCTATCAATATGGGCCAACATTTCTAAAGAATGCTTTCAGCACCTTGCTGAATCAATGCCACGTAGAATTAAGGCAGTTCTGAAGGCAAAAGGGCATCAAGCACAGTATTAGTATGGTGTTCCTAATAATCCTTTAGGTGAGTGTGTATATATATATATATATATATATATATATATATATATATATATATATATATATATATATATATATATATATATATATAAATTATGCTAATTAACTGAAGTGATGAAAATACATTATTGTTTTTGTGGGACATTTCATAAGATTTAAGACAACCAGAGAATATTTCATCACACTGTATAATGATGTTAACCTAATAAATATGCAAATACTATTAATTTATTATTTCAGATGTACAGAGTGAAATATCCAAACCCAGAATGAATTACTAACCAATCCAAGGATAAAATGAAACAAGACTGAATTGTGTTTACCTAGAATAATGTTAATAATCGTTTCAAGTATGAGAAAGCTCATTTGTGATTTTCAAAAGTGAAAACTGCTTCTTTCTTTCTTCTTCTTCTTTTATCTATTCTTTTGATTTGCATCCTTGCATCCTGTCCACATCAAATGCATACATCAAAATAAAACTGATGAAATTAAATAAGCAGTCATAATAATTTAAGTGGCTTAGCTCAGAAATAATTTACTTTTGACAAATTTGATTTGTAGCACAGAATGTATTTGTTTAGGGTAGAAATGATATCCGGCTTGTTGAGGCAACATATCCAGTGTGTGATGGGTTTTATTTGCTATCAGGAGATATTCTTGATGAAATTGGGTTTTTACTCTCTTTTGAAATACACATACTTTGAAAAGTATGTGGATTGAATTACTGTGCAAACCTTTAAGTAACATTGAAGGTCATTTTTCGGAGCTCTGGGCCTAGAGGTTAGAAATGAGTTGTCAGGTATTTTCTGCACTGTTTATTGTAACAGGATGACACTTGTGATGCCACCCAATTACAATAAGTGATAATTTAGCCTTGACTTAATGGTGCATTTAATGAAGTGCCATGCAAATGAACAGATAGTGTACTGCTTGCATTATTCTCTGCTTTGTTTTCTCTCTATTTATGACAGATTAATAAGGACTACCATAAAACCTCAGTCAAAACAATTTCATCTGCAGATATAAAATATGCCCAGTAGTATATTTGCACAGGCTTGTGGGTTAAACTTGCTTTCATTTAGCCTTGAGTATGTCCCAGCGGTCTCTTGGCTTAGCCAATTTCTGAATCTAAATGGGACGACCTCAGTACCACTTTGTCCAAATCGCTTGTCATCTTCTCATTTCTCCTTAAAATCACATGAACTAACAGTCAATTTGTATTTCGCAGATGTGCACCACAGTCCGGCACAGTTTGTAAAAAAAATTTCCAAAACACAGAATAAAATATGATTTTGGTAGAGTGCCAGATAAGTTTGAACCCGGGTCAATGCCGCTTTCGTGCTCGTCGAATTGAGCTCTTAGCGTAAGTGAGGAGCTCCAACCACAATATTCCAATTCAATTATCCAAGTGTTCCATCTGAACATGACATAAATCTCCAGCTTTGAATGGCTGAAATATGAACTCCCAGTAAGAGTCATCTCATGAATGAGAGGTGGAATTCTGTGGGAGACAGGGATTTATCCGAAGGCCCTGGCCAGAGTGCTGTTGATAGCTATGTTCAGATAGAGATTTCAGGGCCAGGATCATCTCTCTCCAGAGTCAGGTGAACTCTAGCCTCTCGAGTGCCCAAGACCCATTCATTCTGTTTCAAGCAATGTCTTTGATGATTCACTTTGAAGAAAAGTGACATATCTGAAACTACTCCACATGAATTTAAAGCAGTTAAGTTATGTAACAGTTTCTATTTATGTCTGCCTTTCTCATAGGATTCCAAACTCAGCAGGAATCGGCTTTTGCATGCAAATATTAATTGATGCTTTGTCCCAAATAAGATTACTCGCCATTTTTGACAAAATAACCAGTAAGAATTTCACTCACCAGCTCAATGCCCCAGGGTCACAATCCATTAATCCTGGTTTAGGGGGCATTCAAAGCATCTCTTAGCCCCTGGAGGAAGGGAGTAACACCTAAAGACAGGACATATGAGGTAAATTGGCATTTATTAGTCCCCACTGGCCTTCGGTCAGTATTCAGCTCATGATGCAATTGACCCAGACATTTAATTAAACTCCCCAATTAAATTCTCCTGTTGTGCTCTCATTGGGCCAATGCAGAGATAAGAATCCAAATTTCAGGGGCTGAAAGCAGGGCCATTGTGCTGGGAAACGAGCGGTTCTCTCTCCAGAGATCCAGGCTGCAAACATGCCCTTTTGTGGCAGACCATTGAGTGACATTAGGCCAAACGTGCGTTCAGGGGAATGCACAGGCTTCTGTGATCGTTAAATCATTTTGGATGTGATGGATGTCTTCTCCATGTCCTCCAAAATGATGCCCTGGAGACAGCAATACATAAAGTAGAACGGGGTTAGTTGTCACACAGGGAAATTGTAACAAGGGCAACATATCAAAAGCAGTCATGCTTTATGTTGGTTTATTTGGATCTATTTAAGAAATACATATACGTTTTCTCTTTATGAAGAATTCATGGATTTTCTTAAGCCTTGTCATCAAGCCTTTTAAGTGCCTACACTGTAAAACCTAACAGTGAAATTCTAAATTAAATAAGTTAATTTTACTTAATAAAAAAAAAAAGTGAATTCAACTTAACAAATATGTGTGATGTGAACTCAAAAATTTATTATTTTAAGCAGAACTCAATCTAAATAAGTTACTAGAACTAATATGCTATTTTTTTATCTATAATGGTTTAAGTTAGAGATATTTATTTAATGTAGTATTTTACATCTATGGCTAATCAAATAACTAAACGCTGATAAAATAAATAAATAAACAATAATAAATACATGAATCTACTTCATATTAAGCCTACAATCTTACATTAAGCCCTTTTAAAGTAATTACATTTACTCGTGTCAAAGCCATTTTCCCTCTTTCAGTCACAGCAGGACTGTGCCTGAGCACAGCCACAGTCAAGAAAAATAACAGGTAAGCATTTCAAACGTATTTATTCATATTTAGGGCACATTTGAACGTGTTCCGTTTTATTCTCGTACCTCTTTTATGTTTATCCGAAAATTAACCAGCTCAGTAACGTTGTGTGTAACGTTAGCTAGCAAACAATCGAGGAGCAAACGTGCTATTACATCAATGGTAATGTAATATGGTAATATATATATATATATATATATATATATATATTTATTTTTTTTTATTTATTTTTTTTTTTTTTTTTGTGCTTTCTCACAGTCGGACACAGATAAACGCGACTTTTATTTTTTAAGACGGCTGGCCATCTTCCACATCTTTCTCGTGACAAAGTAACTAACTTAAAGCAAAAGGTAACGTTAATGCAAACGTTTTAAAGTTATTTTAATCGTTATCATATGTGAAGCTAATTAATTTGACTAAAGCAGCCGAGGCTCCAGTGACGTTTTGCTAACGTAAGAAGTTTTGCTAACGTTAGTTAACATTTTAGACTGTTATTTGTTCTTTACGTTTTCTCATTTGAAACTCACACTAACACATTGTTGCCATGCTTTTTAATCTTTTCAGAGACAAGACATCGAAGGGTGGTGCAATGGCAGCAACATGGCTACAACTATGAGTAAGTAGAATTAACATTGAACAAATCAATTTTGTACTGTGCGAAATGCAAATGATCACGTTATAAACAGTTATTAAAATATGTTGCTCTTCAATTTTAATTTTTGGATGAATTGCTATTTTTGCAAATGTAATTATGACCAGAAATTTCTTGCAGCACAAATGGTAAGTCTTCTGAAGCAATACGATTTTTTAAAAGCATTTTTTTTTTTTTTTTTTTTTTTATTAGAATGAAATTTAAATCTAAACATATTGATCAATGCATACACAGTCCAGACAAAAAAATAACACAAACCTCAACTAACATCAAGCCATATCGCTTATTAGACACCACATGAATGGCATCATGACCAAGGACCAATGATGTTTGATGTAATGTAGTGTGCCACCATTTTCTATATTGGCAGAGTAAAGAACAACTTAAAGTCCAGTCTGTCTATCATTCAAAGTCATTTTGTATTGCTTCAGGAGAATACCAGTCAAGTCTTGAAAGTTCTGGTTATAGTTGACTTTCCTAATATGAACAGAAAAATTATCTTTTGTGTTATATTTTCACTGGCAGTTATCCTGAAGTTGCCTTGGGTTTGTAAAGGTGTCAGGTAATTACCAATGCTAGAATTGCAGTGGTTGAAAGTTGTCTTGTCATGAATCATAAAAATAAACTGCCCATAAATGTTGCTTAATTGTGAGTTAAATTACACTAATGATGTTGTATTTTGTCTTCAAGGACAAAAAATGGCATTGATGTAATTTGAACTACGATCCTGGCAAGTCTATTACTATTTGAAAAGAAGAGTCAGCAGATGTTTTCAAGACACAAGGTAGGACACATGTCAAAACTACATTACATTTATTTAGCAACATGTTAACCTTTTAGCTGCCATCAGCATAAATGCATGGTGTGGGTACAGTGACTGATAGTTGAGCATTCAAGATAGTCCACTTGACAATAAAAATTCTGTCATGAATTACTAACCCTCATGTTGTTCCAAACACATAAGAATTTTATTAATCTTCAGAATTATTATTATTATTATATATATTTTTAATTCTTTCATCATTTGTGTCTATCCATTGAAAATCTAATCTTTATTTTCAAGCTTCAAAAAGTTTAATTTAGGCTTTTATTCACATATACACTGAGCACAGCAGATATTGTAAATGGAAGCTCAAAGCTTCTTTGACACATAATAAACCAACCTTAGCTCAAGCTTAAAGGGATTGTTCACCATGATTTACTCCCCCTCAAGTCATCATAGGTGTGTATGACTTTCTTTTTCAGACGAATACAATCAGAGTTATATTAATACATGTATTGGCTAATCCAAGCTTTATAATGGCAGTGAATGGCAGCCCAAAATTTGAAGCCCAAAAAAGTGCATCCATCCATTATAAAAGTGCTACACACTGCTCCGGGGGTTAATAAAGGCCTTCTGAAGTGAATCCATAGGTTTGTGGAAGAAAAATATCCTCTCGTGATTCAAAACGCTTATGCAATGCCCGATGTCATCGTCGCATCATTTACGTTTTTTTTTTACACTATGTCTGCCGTCATCGGCGTGACAGTTATGCTTTTTTATGCTATGTCCGACGTCATCACTGTGCCAGAAAATTTTACTTTATAACATGTTAAATATGGATATTTTTCTTACACAAACCCATCGATTTGGCCTCACTTTTTTGGCCTTCAAATTTTGGGAAGCCATTTACTGCCATTATAATTTTTGGATTAGCCAGGACATTTATTAATACAGCTCTGATTGTATTCGTCTGAAAGAAGAATGTCATTTACACCTAGGATGTCTTGAGGGTACCTCATGGGGTAATTTTCATTTTTGGGTGAACTATCCCTTTAAAATGTGTTAATCAAATCTGTGTCTTGTTTCACCGTGTCTACACTGGATGCGAGCGGCACAACACGACAAAAGAGCTCATTATAATCAGTGATGTTGTCTACACTGGACATGTGATGCAAGCGACAAATCTTCGACAGTAAACCTCTGTGCCTCTTTCTATTTATGACATACTGACATGAGAACAAATGCTTTGCAATGTGCAGTTTGTCGCATCCTGTGTAGGCAGCCTTTAGCTTTTCAAGATTCAAGATTCAAGAGTTTTATTTGTTACATACACAGTTATATACAGAATATACAACCGGCAGTGAAATGTAAACAGGTCCGCTCCATGGACAGTGCAAATTCACAGTTAAAACACAAGGAGGAAATTATAATAGAAATAGAATAAAAAAGTACTATATATATTTGTAGAATTATAAATAATCAAGTCAAGTAGAAGAAAAAAAAGTAAAAAATAAGAATAAGAAGTGGAATAAAATAATTGAAGTAGACTGTGCAGTGAGTAAGCTGTAGACTTATAAATATGTGGTTAACAAATGTATAAAGAGTATAATGTGCAAACAGGTTTATAACAGGTTGTTACACAGTAACAACGAGAACAGAAAGTGCAGTGCAATGTCAGTATATCGATGTTTATCCTGAAGTGAAGTCACGTGGTGTTAAGTGACTGAGTTCAGGAGTCTGATGGCCTGGGGGAAGAAGCTCCTCCTGAGTCTCTCAGTTTTGGCCATCAGGCTTCGAAGCGCTACCAGATGGCAGCAGCGTGAAATGAGGGTTTGCAGGGTGATTAGAGTCCTTGATGATCTTAGTAGCTCTACCTTTGCAGCGTTTGGTGTAGACGTCCTGCAGAGACGGGAGAGCTGACCCTGAGATACGCTCGGATAAGCGCACGACTCTTTGCAGGGCTTTGCAGTCATGACTGGTGCTGTTCCCATACCACACTGTGATGCACTGAGTTAATACACTTTCTATCGCCCCTAAATAGAAAGTTTTCAGGATAGCTGGTGAAACCCTGAATTTCTTCAGCTGGCGCAGGTGGTACAGTCTTGGCCTGGCTTTTTTCACCTGTGTCTGAATGTGTGCAGTCCAGGTCAGGTCCTCGGAGATGTTTACACCCAGGTACTTGAAGCTGCTCACTCTCTCTACTGGTGACCCGCTGATCATGAGAGGGGAGTATGTCCATTGCTGTCTCTTCCTGAAGTCCACAATCATTTGCTCCACCTCGTCCAAGTATGCCGTCTCATTGTTGTTGGAAATGAGGCCCAGGACAACAGTATCATCAGCAAATTTGATGATAGAGGTGGAGCTGTGTGTGGACAAACAGTCAGGCGTGTAGAGAGAGTAGAGCAGGAGACTCAGGACACAGCCCTGTGGAGCTCCCACACTCAGGGTGATGGAGGTGGAGGTGAACTAGCCTACTCTCACCACCTGAGGCCTGCCAGTGAGGAAGTCTTCAATCCAGTGGCAGAGAGAAGAATTCTGGCTGAGATCCAGGAGTTTGGCGGTTAGCTTAATGGGAACTATGGTGTTAAAGGCTGAGTTATAGTCAATAAATAGCAGCCTTACGTAGTTCCCACTTTTGCTGTCGATGTGAGTGAGGGAGGAGTGGAGGACATGAGAGATGGCATCTTCAGTCGATCTATTGAGATGATAGGCAAACTGAAGAGGGTCCAAAGTGTCAGGAATGAAGGAGCAAATGGTGTTTTTAATGAGTCTCTCAAAGACCTTCATGACTATAGATGTGAGAGCCACTGGACGATAGTCAATTAGGCAAGAGGGTTTACTTTTCTTAGGGACAGGGATGATAGTGGATTTTTTGAAGGAGGTGGGGACCACAGATGTAGCGAGGGACTCATTAAAGATGGATGTAAACACCCCGGTGAGTTGATCAGCACAGGACCGCAGAACACGACCTGAAATACCATCCGGCCTGGCAGCTTTCCTGACATCCACACGGTTGAGTGCCCTCCGAACTCCAACCTCCGAGACAGAGATCACGTGGTTGTTGCTGCTCTGAGTGATTCCCTCTGACGCGTCACTTGGCGGAGTCGCGCTGCCGCGATTACAATCAAAGCGAGCGCAGAAAGAGTTTAACTCATTTATAAGCAACGGATCAGCTCTGACCTCTGCAGAGGATTTAGATCCAATAGAACAGATGGACCTCAGTCCCTGCCACATGCGCCGAGAGTCATTGAGTTGGAAATGAAACTCAACTCGATCCTTATAATGGAGCTTTGCGGCTTTAACTGCGTGTCGGAGAGCATAGCAGGATGATTTGTAGTCAGTCATGTTCCCTGATAGGAGACCGACATTGTAAGCAGCAGTGCGTGTGTTCACTGCAGCACGGATTGAATTGTCCACCCACGGTTTCTGATTTGAGAAGGACGTTATTGTTATTGTTTATGTGGCTTGCTCTGTAAGCGTGTTGATGAAGCAAAGCGCCACATCCGTGAACTCGCTGACGTCAGATGAACTCGCCTGGAACGTTGTCCCAGTCAACGTCATCAAGAGCTGTCTGTAGCGCGGTCTCTGAATGGGGTGACCAGCGTTTAACTTCCCGCCTCACCGGGGGTTCCTGAACAAGCCTTTGTCTGTATTCAGGTGTGAGGAAAATGGCGGCATGATCCGATTTGCCAAAAGCTGGAAGTGAGCGAGCTTTATAGGCGTTCTTAAACGGAGAGTAGCAATGATCCAGCGTGTTTGCTCCTCGTGTAGGACAGGAGATGTGCTGGTGAAAGTTTGGCAAGACTTTCTTTAGGTTTGCTTTGTTAAAATCGCCCGCAACGATGAAAGCAGCATCGGGGTGTTTGTTTATGAAGCCGCTGGTAACATCATGAAGGCCAGATAAAGCCAGCCCTGTGTCTGCCTGTGGTGGGATGTAAATGGCAGTGGTGATGACTGAGGAAAACTCCCTCGGCAGATAGAATGGGCGGCAAATGATTGTTAAATGTTCCAGATGAGGCGAGCAGGATCGCGAAAGAATGGTGATGTTCCTGGGGTCGCACCATTTCTTGTTGATCATGAAACACACTCCACCGCCTTTGGATTTACCGGCCTCGGCTGTTCTGTCCATCCGAAAAACAGAGAAGTTCTCCGACGGCGTCACAGCTGTGTCCGGGACCGCGTGCGTGAGCCATGTTTCAGACAAACAATAGATGTTACAGTCTCTCATGTCCCGTTGAAAACTTATCCTGGGTCTAAGATCGTCCATCTTATTCTCCAAGGATTGGACATTTGCGAGCAGAATGCTCGGGAGAGGTGGGCTGAATGCTCTTTTTCTCAGTCTGTTGCGGACCCCAGCAAGTTTCCAGCGGCGTTTCTTGATTCTTAGCCGTCGACTCTGGTCATTGTTCAACTCGGCGTTCCGATGAATCTCAGATGGCAGCAGAGGATTGGTGAAAGTGAGAGTTTTGCTGTCATAGCAGATCAATGCAGATGATAAATTTGTAAAAATTGAGAGCAAAAGAAAGTAAAATAATAAATAAAAGCACAGTCTTCGCGGAGCGACCTGAACGGCGACCAAACACGGCAGCGCCATCTTGGAATTTGCGACGAGAGCAACAATGGTCGCGTCCGGTCTAGACACAGTGTTAGAAGACTTGGATTAAACTGCTTTATTCATATGGATTAACTGTCTTTATGTACCTCTTGAAGCTAAATATTGATTGCCTAGACTTTCAATGGATGGACAAAATGAGAGTATTACAAATATCTCCATTTTTGTTTGGTATGACATGATAGAAAATCTAACTTTTTTTGTGTAATAAATAAATTTAGGTTTAAAAATTTTATGAAAATGAACATTCAATTCAAGGTCTAGAACATTCAGCTGATACGCCCCCTGAAACCTGATAAACAATACTCCGTTCCTTCACAATGTTTTTATTTATGAAAATTTTAATATGGTGTCTGCCCTGAGAAGGGTTATTTTTATATGTGGTGACATAAACTTATTATAAACTTATAAAAAAAATTTTTTCAATGCATATAGAAAAAGGAGCTTGACCAGGTGCAGAAGTCAACAGTCACCATCATTACTGTTGAGGAGGAAGAGGAAACGTTACCTTTAAACTGTATGCTTTGATTGTCTTTAAAGATTAGGTGGTGATATCTGCCAAGTCCTCAGTCAGTGCAATACACTTAGAGTACACTAAAGTTCATACAGTGCCTTTGAATTTTGAGGAAAATTTTTCCTTTTACATAAAAATGTTCCACTTTTTTTTTGGTGTTACAACATAGTTGTTATATATTTTTTGTTATTTAAATGTTATGACTTTTTTTAAACATGTTTGTGCTTCTTTATTTGGTGAAAAGTCTGAAAAGTTTATTTGAATGTTATATTTTTGACTATACAACATACTGTATTTCTGATGTAAATGTTATACTTCAATAAATTACTTAAGAATGCCCTCCTGTTCTGACATAATTTTGTACCAATGTTAGGTTGGTAAATTACTTTGAGTTTGATGAACTTAAACCATTCGCAGCAGTTTCCTAAAGTAACCATGTAGTTGTTAAGACTTAGATTTGTTACCTGAATTCAAACTGAATTAATAAAATCAACTTAAAATCTTTAAGTTCAGTTTACTCTAATGATTGACTAAAACAACACTAATATATAAGTTAATTTAACTCAATGTATATGAGTTTACAGTACTCATACTTAATGGTTTTAAAACGTAAATGGTTTGAAGCAATCGGTTTCCTCAAATGGATTGAGTTACCGTAATTTGTCAGGTTTTACAGTGTACAGAAACTGACAGAAAATACAAAGTGTGACACCAAGCCCCAGCCTCCCTTGTAATAGATGCTCTGGCACATGCACCTGTTTATGACTTACTTGTTTCAGATTATCAGTAATACACTGTTTTTGGTTACTGAGAATTGAGACTTTAATGCACAATTTAGGTGTTACTATTGCCTCTATCCATAAAAAGAGGGTGACCACAAGCCAATCAATTCTATTACAGGATTGGCTGGTTGTGTCTACAGCACTATGGTAATCAAACTATGTGTTTTTGATCAACTGAGTTGGAGGTACAGTTTAAATTTAATTTAGCTAAGGAAATTAAATTCTGTCAAGATATCATCTGGAGGTTGTCCTCAGAGGAATGACTGTCTTTCTACTTTCAGTGATAAGGCATGAGACAAAACACAACAGATGCAAAATCAGGAGTTAAGCAAGCATGGAGAGAGTATCACAGTATGCTTATGATTTGACATATCAGGTTTCAGTGTAATAGTTTTACTAGTTTTACTTGATCTTAGTGCTGTGTTTGACACCATAGATCATACAATACTCTTAGATTGTCTACAAAATTACACTGGCATTCAGGGACAGGCATTAAAGTGGTTTAGATCATATCTATCAGAACAATACTAATTTGTCTATTTAAACGGGGAAAATCTGAGATAACGTTGGTAAATTATGGAGTGCCACAAGGATCTATGTTAGGTTCTCTATTATTCTCAATATATATGCTGCCACTTGGTAATATTATAAGAAAACATAGAATTAGTTTCCACTGTCCACTGTTATATGTTTCAGCATGACCAGATGAAATCTCTAAATTATCAAAGCTGACAGAGTGTGTTAAAGATATAAAATACTGGATGACCTGTCATTTAGTGACCTGTAAGACTGAGGTATTACATATTGGACCAAAAACCTGTACACAGAATATCTTAGAATATAATTTGCAACTACTTCATCCATTGTAGTTAAAGACCTGGGTGTTATATTAGACATCAACTTATTTATCTTTATTTAACTTAACTAATTTTTGTTTTGTTTTAAAGTAAAAAAACAAAAAAACACTTTTAATTCTAGCTTAATGCATTCCTTTTATCAACACTTATGGATAAGTTTCATATACGAAAAAAGCAACATTTTGAGCAAAAAGCTAAGTAAATCACATTTTTGTCAAAAACTAAAAATATAGATCGAGTAGATCGACTCCATCAACACCCCCAAAGCTTCACAGCCTATACCTTGTCCTGGGTCAACATTTCATTCAGTAACATTAGGCAGTTTTGATTTATATGCTGTTTTTATATTGATGATTGTGTATGCTTACATATGCTATTGATAGTTTCTGCTTCTTCTTCACATATCTTTTGATCAGAAGATTCAATGCTCTTTAAAAAGATGTATCATAGAGCACCCTACCTTAAAGCAGTGAAAACTTTGAAAGCCCCTGTCTGATGTACAAGTAAATCGTACATTCAGTTGCTTACTGGTATTGACATTGCTCTTCAACAAGCTGCATGCATATAAACAGTGTGTGATGAGTTACATTTCAAATTGTAATACTTAAAGGATTATTTCACTTTAAAATAACAATTACCCCAAGATTTACTACTAAGGTTATTAATAAATATCATGATGTTTCCAAGCTTCATAATGGCAGTGAACAGGGCTCATGAGTTTGAGCACTTTTATGTGGAGCACTAGCCGTGTGGAGCACTTTTATGATGGATGCACTTTTTTTGAGCTTCAAATTTGTGAGCCCTGTTCACTGCCATTATAAAGCTTGGAAACATCAGGATATTTATTAAAATAACTCTGATTGTGTCTTGAGGGTGAGTAAATCACGGGGTAATTTTAATTTTAAAGTTAACTAATCCTTTAAGGGTCAGTCAGGGCGTTGTTCAAATTCCTAATCCAAAGCATGAACAATAGTAATGATCCTTGCCTTAGCAAACACCACACAGCACAATAACTGTTAGCAGATAAACTAGCATTCTGGATACAAAGCACCACTAATTAATATATTTATATTTCAGAACACAATTCAAAGCTACAATTTTCCCATTGTGACAATGATGAAAATATTATACAGTATATTCAGGTCATGACTTCCAAAAGTTCATAATCATAATCAAATAGCTGCATAATATTGAGTCTGTTTTGATTCTTAATATATTGCATATATTCTTAAAATATTTTGCTGAAAGCCTTGCTTAAGGCAAACCTTCAAGAGACACACTGTACGAACATATAAGAACAATGATACATTTACCCTGGAGTCAGCAAGAACTACACAACTTCCTTAAAACTAGAACTAAGACATTACAGGTGAAATACTTGTAATTGCCTGCAGCCAGTTACTACTGTGTGTGTTTAAATTTATGAAATGTCACTTGTGTCTTAAACACTCGGTTCTGCTTTCTTGGTTTCTTGCTGTGTGACTGTTCTTCAGGCCAACGTTCATTAGGTAGGTGGAGAACACCCTTAGCCCCCCGTCCTTTGATCCTGTCACACTGTCCTAAATACAGTAGGAAATACACTGTCAGCCTTTACAAAAGAGGTAGATGCTCCTGGAAATGCCTTTCAGTGCCAGAGACTTAAAAGAGCTTTTAGTATCTCTTCCTGACATACCAGGAAAATGGAGCCATGGAAATGGAAACCTTTTCACTCTAATGACGAGAATTTACAGACTTCCTGTAAGATTAAAGCATGTGGAGTCTTATTATTTTTGTTTTATTTTAGTGCTGTAATAGTACTACACTTTCTTTTTTAAATCGCAAAACACTATCCTACAAATATTATCTTCTTTCATAAAGGTGACCAGAGGCAGTCTTTTGGCTGTGCTTACTGTACATGAAACGCTATTAAGTGCCTTAAATCATATTCAGGGATATCAGTTTTGTTCATGCATGTTAAAAATTAGGCATTTAATATAATGTCAATATAACCAAGGTTACCTGAGAGTCACATGAGAATAAATAATGTTATTAATATAATGATATAATAAGGTGAAACTACTGAAAAGTATATTCATAAAAGAAAATATAAATTTTATACAAATGTATATGTGTGTATATATATATATATATATTAATTTGGTTATTAATGTGACCAATAACAATGAGTTTTGAACTTGAGATGGGCCAATGAGAGCGCAGAATGTGGCGCAGCGGAAAAATTGATTTCCGGGGTTTGCACGAGGGTTGCTCGTGAAGTGAGAGGCAGCTCTCTCTATCGCACGCAGATGTTTGAGCGTGGTGTTTGTTGGCGCTCTGGGGACCAGAAATGACGAAAATAGTCTTCTGGATGTCTCTTATCGATGGATTGATGTGAGTGAAGTGACTCATTTTATTTTCCAATTGTTGTGAATTACGTTGATAATGTAATGTGAGTGAAACGGACGTTTAAGTTGTACATTTAAAAGTGTATGGTGACCTACATGTACTCTTATAGTGACGGTGTGTTGTTAAAGTGTTTACATAGTGTATTTTTGATTAAAAAGGATTTAAAGGGGACGTGCTGCACCATTCTGGAATTTTATGATTTTAAAGATCTCCTCGGTAACTTAAGTCACTTTGCCTTGTTAATCGTCATCAATCACATCATTGTTATTGTATAAGTGGGAGAAGCAAGAGAAATTGAATTTATGAGTGATTTAATGTCTGGAAAAAATGTAATGCTGTATTTGGTACATAAGAGCTAACATTGACTGTGTGCTCAGGTATGTGATAAAGTGGCCAGTTATATATTAATTGGTGTGTTATGTTGTAAAAAATAGTCACAGGCTTTGTGTATATATAAATTAAATATTCTTTATTTGGGAAATACATTTACGTTACATATGTTACATCTCTGTGTAAAATGTACGAGTGTACATTTACTTTCACGAGTTAAAAATGTTTATTGTATGTTGTTACAATGAAAATATTCATGGTATTTTTGTGACCTTGTTTCTTAAAGGTCAGGGGGGTTTTTTGTTGTTGTTGTTGTTGTTCTGTTCTCTGTCTGATGCAACGAGTGTTCCGACACCTGCATTCAGGATTTTGTCCCGGCCTTCCAGTGGTTCAGAGGAGGGTTTGGACTGGCGAGCCTCCCTCAAGTCTGTTCTTGGATTTTCTGTGAGAACAAAAGACAAGTTTGTCTGAACTCTGCTAATGGTAGGAAATAGAATAACTCCTTTCTTCTTCTTTTTTCCTGGATGGAAATGTTTTTTTCCTCATCAACAGAGAAAAGACATTTATATTTCTCCACTGACTCTTTGAGGAACTGTTTTTCTTGAAAGACTGAGCAATTGAGGATTTTGATACTGAAGGACATTATTTTATTTCATTGAGAAGTGTTCATTTTCTGTTGGGTTGACAACTGTGATACTTGAACACTGATTGACTTAGAGAAGAAAAAGAGTTGACTAAGATAAGATAAGGGTGAACACATGCTGAGTTAAAGTGAACGAACAAAGAACTTACCTTGTTGAAAACTGGGGAAAAGGTTTGATGAAACCTGCTAAAACCAAAGAGTGATAACAAGATTGAGAAACAAGAATTCCATTTTGTGAATTATTATTATTATTATTATTATTATTTTTCTGTTTTAATTGTTTTATGTTGATTTAAACTCTCCTTTTGATTGCTCCTAAACAAATACACATTGAGTGTTTGACCTAACTGTTCTCTGAGTCTGTTCACTGTTGTTGTTGCATCTTTCTCAGCAGCGAATCTATTCTTCTGAGACGCTGGTCCATAGATTGGCATATAACAAGTTATTAGCCAGAGAGTGAGCGCTACATCAAGGATACACAAACATGCTTTGATTAATGGTGTAATTATGAACTTGAAAATGGGATACATCCATATTATGAAATCAGTTTTAAAGAAATGTATTGTTTATTACATTTGTGCTCTGAATTCTAATGAATGCATTTTAAATAAGAATGTGAACAAACTGAAGTATGTAATTACTCTGCCTCTACCGTAAAACGTTTCACTGTTTGTATCACCTCGCTTGGCCTTTTTTATAAATTCTAATTGTTCACTCAACCCAGTGGTTGAATTGTCAAAGGCAGATTCAAACTTGGGTTGATCGTGTCAAAAAGTATTGACTCAATTGACTCAACCCTGACTCAACCGATTGACTCAACACTGACTCAACCGATTGACTCAACACTCACTCAACCGATTGACTCAACACTCACTCAACCGATTGACTCAACACTCACTCAACCGATTGACTCAACACTCACTCAACCGATTGACTCAACACTCACTCAACCGATTGACTCAACACTCACTCAACCGATTGACTCAACACTCACTCAACCGATTGACTCAACACTCACTCAACCGATTGACTCAACACTCACTCAACCGATTGACTCAACACTCACTCAACCGATTGACTCAACACTCACTCAACCGATTGACTCAACACTCACTCAACCGATTGACTCAACACTCACTCAACCGATTGACTCAACGATATTTAAACGCTATGCCCACTATGTAATACTGACAGCTAGCTGATGGACTGGCTTCTGCAGTCCAAATTCACAATATTGGAGAGGGTTTTTTCCCCCTACCCCTTCCTCCTCATTCTCAATGCACATGTGTTGGCGGTGGGCGGGATCAAACAGACCAAAACAAAAATGGACATCCCGACACAAAACATATTTCAAAGTAAAATAACATGGTTGTGGCATTGATTTTCAGAAGGAAAAAAAGTATTTGAACTTATTAAGGTTTACTTAACATATTAATATTATTTGTGCTTTAGAAGAGTCAAAAAACAATTACATAGAGCACCTGTAAAGGTAAAGAGTAAAGGCTAAACTCAACAAAGCGAAGAAACTGAGATACAAATTATTTTCATATGAGAAAGTCAGATCATGATGTTTGCAAGCCAGCATCAGTTCAGCGACAAAACCAACTCAAATGATAAGAAACAAAACAGACAGAGGGAAAGCAATCTTTTATGAGACAAAAGACAGGGGGAAGGAGCAATGCAAAACAGCAGGGGTGGAGAAAGAGACAACTAGAAAAGGAACTTCCTTCTCGCTGTAGCATGAGGTTATTCACTAAGATAGTTTGCAAACAAGGTTTCATGCTGTTTGTGGCACTGCTGTTTACATAGAGCAAGCAACAGGCCACAGCAAAACATGTGTTTGTGTAATCATTCTAAGTGGAAATGCAAGGTTGAAAGGGAGAATGCCATTAATTTATTCAAATCCTCATTACACTGAATGGGACAACTGCTTTAAAGGATTAGTTCACCAACAAATGAGAAGTTCTATCAGTTATTTATAGTATCAACCATTATGTGTCATTCCAAACCTGTAATCGATAATTTTTTTTTTTATTTTTTTTTTTCTTTATTTTTTTTCTTCCTCCAAAGAATTGACTAACAGCTTGCACCAGCGCAAACCATCTTTTGAAAAACTACTGTCAGGATTTACTAAAGCACACAGTGATAAATTGGCGCTGAATAGGCGTGGACAGGGTTATTTTTGCGGCTGACCTTATTGCATATGCGTTTGTAGGAATTTCCCTTTCAGACACACAATTTATGGGAGGAGAGTATTTAAATGAATCACGCAAGGTGATTTACTAAGTTTTGCGCTCGTCAATTTACTGGTGTTTGCGGCATTATTTACCGCATGTCTTAAACCAGATTTTACTTTTGGTAGATTGCGTTGGTCATTAGGGAAATGATCCCGCTGCCTCTGTGTTCTTTAATTTGCACGTTGTCAATCGATCATGTGCCGAACTTTACACTTTTTTTTTTTTTTTTTTTTTTTTTTTTTTTTGTGGAGTTGCGCTCACACTAATTTGCCTGTTTGGTAAATCTGGCCCTTATTTGTTCATCTCTCAGTCATCACTGTATTGCATTGCACTATATGTTTTCCCCCAAACAAACTTTGATTATAAAACTAAGCATTTATGTCATATTACTAAGACATATTATTGGGAGATATAGGGCCCTGTCATATACCCGGCGCAATGCAAGTGTTTTTTTGCTAGTTTCAGCCCGACGCAGTTATCATTTTCTCATCAAGCACCATATGTTTAAACGGCAAATGCACTTGCACACATCTGTTCGCCCATGGGCATGCTGGTCCGAAAACCAAGTGTGTTCAGGCTCATTTTTGGGGCGTTGCTATTTTGAGGCAACTGAAATCGACCAACAACGTGGTCTAAAGTCAATAGCGCAGTATTTTTTTTTTTATTTAAAGGATGTGTTAGTAATATGCGCCTAAAGGTGGGTGCACAACGGGTGTACACTCTGCTTATTGCACACACAGGCAGCAGCACACACACATTTTTAAATTTGAAAAATAAAAGGATTCCTCTCTGGAGAAGCATTCAGTCTTTCCACTCACAAATTCCGCCATGTAACTAGTGAATCGGCCATGCAAGCGCAACTGGCTTTTAAAGGGAATGGGAGATGGGACTCTGATTGGTTTATTGCTCAGATTGTTAAAATAGGGCCCATAGCGATATTTATGTGCATTTTATGTAAGTAGCTGTTATTACTGTTATAAACATGTTATTTTATTTGTTATCAGAATTGTATCATAAGTTTTGGCCATATGACTAACATCTACACCAAATTGTATAGTTTTGCTTAGTTTGGGACTTTTTTTTTCCTTCTGCCTATGAGCTCCATATTCTCATTACATATAAAAGCCTGATGTATCAAATATGATATAAAACAAATATACAAGGGTTTTTTTTTTTTTTTTTTTTTTTTTTTTTTTCTTAAAAGGTTTAATAAACTGACCATTATGACCAAAAACATGACTTTCAATTATTTCATATGTGAGTCTTTACCGTGTTAATGTTAATGACTAATAATCTTCAGCAAATGACAGGAAGCTTTTTGTAGGCTTGTTGGCCTACAATACCATCACTTCCACAACAATGCTGTGATAACTAGCTGTACTTTAAAGTCTTTCCTGGAGTAATGATTGACGTAAATAGGATGGACACGGCTCATTACTTTCCTTCGCATGTTCTCAGTAAGTATATAGTAAGTATATAAGCATTCACTAACACACAGACAGACCAAACACCGGTCCTTGTGTTTTCATGCTAATTACCGTGAGTCCAGTGGCGTCAGGATCATTGTGTTAGCAGAAGAGAGCTTTTGATTGTAAACACTGTGAGAAAACAGTCAAGGTAGATAGAATCTGTTCATTAGTTGTTGTTTGGTTGTAATGGCAGGATTGTATTACTATTTATGTCTTTCACAGGTTGGTTGTTAAGAGACTCACTAATCAGATATGGGCTGAATTTTCCGATAACGATGGATCTTATCTCCTAATAGCATTCTTTAAATGTTTATTTTTTATTTCTTTTTTTTATATATTTATTATTATTATTATTATTATTATTATTATTATTATCTGGCTCTTTATCAGGTACCTAAATGTAACATGTAGATATCAAATTCCACATGTAACTTGAGTATAGCTTTGTGCTTTTAGGTGTTTTCTTGAATACTCAACCTAATAAACTGCTTGATTATTTTGTGCAAAATGACCTCATTCTTTTGTAAAGTCACCGCCTTATCTGATGTTTCATTCTCAAATTCATCACTGGGTTGAGCAAGCTTCCAGATTCAGTAAAGACATATGTTAATGGAGTCCGCGGTTGTCCACTGTGAATGATCCTGACAATGACAAGGGTATTCCATATAATGAGGTTCACCTTGATGCCAGGAGTATTCAGAGGTGCACAATAGGAAGGTGGAAGCTGCATAGTCGGTTTTATCCTTTTTTTTTCTTTTTTTTTTTTTTTTTTTTTTAAATGCATCCAACATTTAAGATGTTTGGGAATCACAATCCAGGTGTAGTACACATCCCTAAAGCAATCCTACTGGAATTTTCTAAGGGTCCTAAATGTTCTTAACTCTATAAAGTCTACTGTACTCGAGTGTTGTAGTACTCGAGACCAGTCTTGGTTTTGAGACCGGAGTTAAAACCATTTTTGAAGGTCTTGGTCTCGACCACATTTGTACTCACTCTTGTCTCGGTCTCAGACACTTAAGAGGATTCTGGATTTTGTTTCAAGACCACAACTGCTGGGATATCACTAAATTGCCAGTGCATTGTCTGATTTATTCATTAACATCATTAATGTGATTGGATGTAAAAAATAAATAAATGCTGCTTTAGACGCAATCAATAACTTATTTTTAATTTTATTTATTGTGCTGGTTCAGAAATTGAGGCTTGATGAGTTTGTATGAGTTTTCACAAATTGAAGCATGACCGCTACTTCTATACCACCTCTACAGTGTAAAGATTTAATTTTGTTGTGAATGATTGATCGGTAACTGCTCTATACAGTGTCTTATTCTAATTATATTTACTGATTAAAAAAATAAGTAATTTCTCAGACGGTAATGTGGCGCTTTATGAATTTAAGGAGTGCTGGGCTGGTCTGGTCTTGGTCTTGACTCGGTCTCACCCTGCCTTGGTCTTCGTCTCGTCTTGGTCTCAACCCCTCAAAGTCTTGGTCTCAACATACATTGGTCTTGGTCTCAGATTAGGTGGTCTTGACTACAACACTACTGTATCATATTTGATGCATGCATTTCCAAGGCTTTTAAAAAACATTTAAATATATTTTTAGTAACATAATCTAAACTTTACTTGCTGTCATCTGATTTTAGCAAGTAAAATACATTTATAAAAAATTTAATTGTAAAAATGTCCCCCTTTCGGGTTGTGGTAAACATGTCTTTTTTTGCTCTGAAATATACAGATTTTAAACCTAATATAATTCATACACTGATCAGGCATAACATTGGTTATGTGAACAACACTATCGCTTCATCACGCCACCTGTTGGTGGGTGGGATATATTAGGCAGCAAGTAAACATTTGGCCCTCCAAATTATGTTAGAAGCAGGAAAAATGGGCAAGTGTCAGGATTTGAGTGAGTTTGACAAGGCTGGCCCGTATGGTGCAATCAAACAGACAAGCTACTGTAGCTCAAATTGCTGAAGAAGTTAATGTTGGTTCAGATAGAAAGGTGTCAGAATACACAGTGCATCGTAGTTTGTTGCATATGGGGCTGCATAGCCACAGACCAGTCAGGGTGCCCATGCTGACCCCTGTCCACCGCTGAAAGCATCAACAGTGGGCACATGAGCATCAGAACTGGACCACGGAGCAATGGAAGAAGGTGGCCTGGTCCAATGAATCACATTTTCTTTTGCATCACGTAGATGGCCGGGTGTGTGTGCGTTTCTTACCCGGGGCACACATGGTACCAGGATGCACTATGGCAGAAGTCTTCAACCCTGCTCCTGGGGATCCACTGTCCTGCAGAGTTTAGCTCCAACCCTAATTAAAGACAGGTGAAGCTAATCAAGCTCTTCAGGATCACTTGTTGAAAATACACAGGCAGGTGTGCTGAAGCAGGTTGGAAATAAACTTTGCAGGACAGTGAGTCTCCAGGAGCGGGGCTGAAGACCTCTGTGGGAAGAAGGTAAGTCGGCGGAGGCAGTGTGATGCTTTGGGCAATGTTCTGCTGGGGAAACCTTGGGTCCTGCCATTCATGTGAATGTTACTTTGACACGTACCACCTACCTAAGCATTGTTGCAGACCATGTACACCCTTTCATGGAAACGGTATTCCTTGGTCTTTGAACAGGATAATGCGCCTGGCCACAAAGCAAAAATGGTTGAGAAATGGTTTGAGGTGTTGACTTTGACCAAATTCATGGCATGTACTTATTTACTATACATATACTACATGTGTATTTTGTAGTATAAATATTGTATAAATATCACAGAAAATTTAAATACCTTGATGATGCCCTTATCAACTGAGACTTTCAACTGTCACAGCTGTCCTTACATAGCTAAAGGGAAGGGACTATCAGAGTCTGGTGCTGGATGACAAAATAACCTTCTAAACCTCACACAGTCTGAAGAATTTCATCTTTTCTTGTTCCCATATAAATAACATCTGCACCAAATTGCATGTTTATGTTCAGTTTGGGCCTCTGAATAACATTTGAGGTGTTTTCCTCCTCAAGTATGAGCATCATATTCTCCCATATCTACTGCATGAGCCAAAACACATATGCAAACTTTTTTTTTTTTAATTAAAGTCTTGAGCTGAAACTTTAAAATCAAGTAATAAATCAAGCCAAACGTAAATGACAGGAAGCTATGATTATACATAGGATAAAATGGCCCTGTAGGATGTTTGATTGAATTTCAACAAAATCCTTCAGGATTTTAAAGCTGTCAGTGTGACTTCCTTTATCAGAAACGTACTTGTCGAATTGGATTGGTGTTTTGCTATGGAACAGTTAAGGATTATACAATAACCAATAGAATTCTTACAGATAAGAGCACAAAATCCTGTAGGAATTTTGGTTGATCCAGAAGGATTCTTTGAGTATTCTTATTTGATCCCATTAGGATTCTTTAAGGCCCTGACACACCAAACTGACAACAAAGAAGTATTGGCGATGAAGCCTGACTGGTGTCGCCTCACATCGCCTGTGTCTTGGCAAAAAAAAAAAAAAAAACTGAACACACTGCAGCCAACTAGCATGTACATTCTGTGGCTGCATGAGTGGAAATAACAGTAATCTGTATTCTTTCGTCACTTATGATTTTCTTCTCATGCTAACAGCTGGCCCACACTAAAGCTGGGCTCAGAGTATAGTGCTGCTGCTTAATTAAAAAAAAAAAAAAAAAAAAAAAGTATGGACTTTTTTTCCTTTGCAAAAAAGTTTATTCAAGTGTAGATTTCCAGTAGCTCAAACAATAAGATTGTGGCGCTAGCAACGCCAAGGTCATGCGTTCGATTCCAAGGGAAAGCAAGAACTGACAAAATGTAAAAATGTGTACCTTGAATGCAATGTAAGTCACTTTGGATAAAAGTGTCTGCCAAATGTAAAAATGTAATGCTATTAGTAGACTTCTTTTGCTTCTTTTATACTTTCAGTCTACTTTTATGTACTTCTCAGAAATATGCTTTAAAATTGTATACTTGACTTATACTGACAGAAAAGACTAATAAAATATTTGGCATATACTTGAGATATACTTAAAAGTATAATTAAGTATTCTAAGTATACTTGGCTTGTAGTTGTATTTACTATTTTGATTGAATAGCCTATTCAATACTTTTTTCACAGTTACATACTGTCTTATAAACTTACCTTGTTTGAAAATATTGACTTATAAAGAACAGATATATTCTGAATTCTGAGTATCTGAATTTTTGTGTAAAGTCCCCTGGTTGTGTACATAGGAATTTACTTCAAATCTGCTTTACTCTTTCCCCGCCACTGACTGAATTTTCCGGCTGTCCCATGTTTTCACTGTTATACGGTAGGGGGCGCTATTACACATAATCAAATCAAATCAAATCACCTTTATTTATATAGCGCTTTTAACAAGTCCAATTGTTTCAAAGCAGCTTCACATTGTTAACAGGAAAATAATGCAACAGAATTTGTACAGCCGGTCTGGTGAAACGGTGATGTTATCCAGCTAATTTCAAGTATCATATAGTGTCAATGCGGGCAGATCGGTAATATAGATGAAATTTAGGTGTCCCCAACTGAGCAAGCCAAAAGCCCGAGGCAACGGTGGCAAGGAACCAAAACTCCTTCAGGGTCAGAATGGAGAAAAAAACCTTGGGAGAAACCAGGCTCAGTCGGGGTGCCAGTTCTCCTCTGACTGACGAACAAACATGTATGATTATAATTCTGGCAACATAGCAGGTCTTAATTCATATTAGGTAAATAGATATTCGTAAGATTATTCGAAAGATTGGAGTCGTCACGCCGAAGACGGGTTTAATGATGATGTCGTGTCGATGCAGCACTTACAGGGGAAGTTTATTTGACAGGTTCTCTGCAGACATTTCAGGGATGTGTTGGTCATGTCCAGGCGCTGGTCCATCATCTGATCTCAAGATTCAGATTCAAGATTCAAGAGTTTTATTTGTCACATACACAGTTATATACAGAATATACAACCGGCAGTGAAATGTAAACAGGTCCGCTCCATGGACAGTGCAAATTCACAGTTAAAACACAAGGGGGAAATTATAATAGAAATACAATAAAAAAGTACTATATATATATATGTAGAATTATAAATAAATCAAGTCAAGTAGAAAAAAAATAAAAATAAAGAAGTGGAATAAAATAAGTGAAGTAAACTGCAGTGAGTAAACTGTAGACTTATAAATATGTGGTTAACAAATGTACAAAGAAGTATAATGTGCAAACAGGTTAATAACAGGTTGTTACACAGTAACAATGAGAACAGAAAGTGCAGTGCAATGTCAGTATATCGATGGTCACGTGATGTTAGGTGACTGAGTTCAGGAGTCTGATGGCCTGGGTGAAGAAGCTCCTCCTGAGTCTCTGTTTTGGCCATCAGGCTTCAGAAGTGCTTACCAGATAGCAGCAGCGTGAAATGAGGGTTTGCAGGGTGATTAGAGTCCTTGATTTTAGTAGCTCTGCCTTTGCAGCGTTTGGTGTAGATGTCCTGCAGAGATGGGAGAGCTGACCCTGAGATACGCTCGGATAAGCGCACGACTTGCAGGGCTTTGCAGTCATGACTGGTGCTGTTCCCATACCACGCTGTGATGCACTGAGTTAATACACTTTCTATCGACCCTAAATAGAAAGTTTTCAGGATAGCTGGTGAAACCCTGAATTTCCTCAGCTGGCGCAGGTGGTGCAGTCTTTGCCTGGCTTTTTTCACCTGTGTCTGAATGTGAGCAGTCCAGGTCAGGTCCTCGGAGATGTTTACACCCAGGTACTTGAAGCTGCTCACTCTCTCCACTGGTGACCCGCTGATCATGAGAGAGGAGTATGTCCGTTGCTGTCTCTTCC
>CM031956.1:5228767-5243767 GCA_018749465.1 Paracanthobrama guichenoti | reverse complement strand
CTACCCCCTGGTCGGTTGTCAGGCACTCAAAGAGTAATGAGGAAAAAATTTAAATTCAAAGTAGCACAAGAGAAATAAACCATCAGGACGAAAAAAATAATTAGCTCAAACCTAGAAAAAGCAAGACACGGCAACAATGAAGCGTGACAGGATACTTTGAATTTTTTTTTCATTCTTTCAATGTCTGACAAATGACCACGGGGTAGTGAAAAGGAACGCCTCATTGTTGACATGTCTTGATTTTTCTGGACTCGTTGGTTTGAGCTAATTATTTTTTCTTCCTGATGGTTTGTTTTTCTTGTTACTTTTATACTTTTTTTAAATTCTTGTTATTCTTTCAATGTCTGACAACCGACTAGGGGGTAGTGAACAGGAAAGCATGTCACGTGACTTCCATCTGGCGACACCTAGGGAATCGCATTAACACACCAGGTAAGGAGTGAGTGCCATCATGTTTTGAACACTGAAGACTATTTTGTTGCTTGTTCGTCTTTCTTTTCTTGTTGTGTTAGGTAGTTTATTGGGAATGGGATGTAGTTGAAGTGTGGGATTTGTTTATGTACACTATATTGCCAAAGGTATTGGGACACCACTCCAAATCATTGAATTCATAAGATCCAATCACTTCCATGGTCACAGGTGTATAAAATCAAGCACTTAGGCATGCAGATGCTTCTACAAACATTTGTGAAAGAATGGGTCGCTCTCAGGAGCTCAGTGAATTCAAGCGTGGTACCATGATAGGTTGCCACCTGTGCAATAAATCCATTTGTGAAATTTCCTCACTACTAAATATTCCACGCTCAACTGTTAGTGGTATTATAACAAAGTGGAAGCAATTGGGATCAATAGAAACTCAGCCATGAAGTGGTAGGCCACGTAAAATCACAGAGCAGGTCAGTGCATGCTGAGGCACATAGTGCACTGAAGTCACTAACTTTCTGCAGAGTCAATAGCTACAGACCTCCAAACTTTATGTGTCCTTCAGATGAGCTCAAGAACAGTGCGTAGAGAGCTTCATGGAATGGGTTTCCATGGCCGAGCAGCTGCATCTAGGCATTACATCACCAAGTGCAATGCAAAGCGTAGGATGCAGTGGTAAAGCACGCCGCCAGTGGACTCTAGAGCAGCGGATTCGTGTTCTCTGGAGTGACCAATCACGTTTCTCTGTCTGGCAATCTGATGGACGAGTCTGGGTTTGGCGGTTGCAAGGAGAATGGTACTTGCCTGACTGCATTGTGCCAAGTGTAAAGTTTGATGGAGGGGGGATTATGGTGTGGGGTTGTTTTTCAGGGGTTGGGCTTGGCCCATTAATTCCAGTGAAAGGAACTTTTAATGCTTTAGCATGCCAAGACATTTTGGACAAGTTCATGCTCCCAACTTTGTGGGAAAAGTTTGGGGATGACCCCTTCCTGTTCCAACATGACTGCGCACCAGTGCACAAAGCAAGGTCCATAAAGACATGGATGAGCGAGTTTGGTGTGGAGGAACTGGAGAGTCCTGACCTCAACCTGTTATTACACCTTTGGGATGAATTAGAGCAGAGAGAGGTGTCCAAAAACTTTTGTCAACATAGCGCAGGGGTGGTGAACTCCGGTCCTGTAGAGCCACAGTCCTGCAGAGTTTTGCTTCAACCGTAATCAAACACTCCTGAACAAGTTAATCAAGGTCTGAAGGGTTACTGGGACGCTAAAGGCAGTTGAGTTTTATCAGGGATGGAGCTGAATTCTGCAGGACTGAGGCTTTCCAGGACTGGAGTTCGCCACACCTGATATATTGTGTATATATACAGAAAAGCATGCCAGGGCTGCCTTAATTCTTTGCTAATAAATATTAAACCATAAAGCTTTTATTTTGCCAGAAGACCATATAACTTTTGTTTTGTTGACAACAATTATTCTTATTACAAATCTGGGAAAATGTTTGGTGTGTGTTGTGTTTTCATATGCACATAAGCGACCCAAACTCAACATTTAGTGTGGGTGAACCCAGCCACTCTGAGACAAAGAAAGCATGAGCTAAGAACCCAGTATCACACTTTACCCCCTTTCATTTTATTTATTTATTTATTTTTTATTTATTTATTTTTTTTTTTACTTAATGTGTACTGGTTGGCAGATCTGCATAACTTATCAAAAATACAAATATACTTCTTTTTTGGAATATGTATTCAAAATCTGAGAGTTTAGTCAAAAGTTTAGCTCAAAAATCAGCAGGGCCACATGTCGCTCTTTATTGATAATAACAGGTTTGCTTGTGTCAAATTTAATACCTGAACATGTACTGGTGCTCCTCATGGTCTTCAGAGGAAGAAAAGGTGACAGGAGGTTTCAGTTAGCCTGACACAAAGCCCCTTTCCTGTAATGATGGATCGGGTCTGGGGTTAAGGCAACTCTCAGTTCACCGCGGCACGGCTTGCAGCAGTACCTGTTTGATTGCCAGAAATGATATACAGACCCTCCAGGGAGGAAGGCTGCTCTTAACAGGGCCTGCAGATTATGATTCAAAAGGCCTGTGCTGCTAGAAAACCATCATGATGGAGGAACTCAAAATCAAGCCCACAGTATATAACTCTAGACCATTCCCAACTATTTCTCTGATTGCAAATATCAAAATGACCAATTGAAGTCCACGCCTGAAACAGTCGACAGGTTAAAGCGTAATTACTATAATGTCAAATGATTGGCATGCTTGCCATATCAAGCAATATTCATGACATTAAAGTATCATTAATTTAAAATGATTTTAAAACACTATTTTATCAGACACATTAAGTCAGAAAGCAGAGGACATTTCAATAGCTATTATCATATGATGTATAAAATACTATAGATTCATTTTAGAAGCAATTTGTAGCATTATTAAGATACAATACAACTCTTTCTTCATTTTCTTTTTTTTTTTCACCTGAATGGTCTTAGACTTGATTTAAGCCTGAGGTGTAATCCAAAAAGCTATCGCTGAGACATTTTCACAGTATAAACATGAACTGCAATAAGGAACATTTGGCACAGATGGAAATAAGGGCTTATATTGTGGCTTAAGTTCTAAAGAAACACATTTTCTCTTTGCATATGTGTATTAATTTGTTTTGGAATAGTGTCAGTTGATTGACAGTTGATTTTGTTTATTTTAGTCTTATTTAGCCCATTTGAATTAACTCAACCATTTCATAAACCCGTCTTCAATTTGTACTATATTATTTAATGTTCAGACTAGTTTAGATGCGGTATTAAATCACATTGTACTTAGCTTTTCATTTCTAAGAAATGTACCCAAAATCTATTTCTTGTGTTCATTCCAAATTTGAAAAAGGGAAGTCATAAATAAATAAATAAATAAATACCACATGTTAGCTCTTCTTTTTGTTTGCTTGTTTTCTCCCACTGGTATCTGGTAGTGTTGTAGTACTCAAGACCATTTTTGAAGGTCTTGGTTTTGTCTTTAGACCAGGTTTTTGTTGGTCAATGGCACAGTCGTTTTCAGTTCCTCAAAATAGCAACGCCAACAATGCGCCTGAACACACCTAGTTTTCAGACAAGGACGAACAGATGGCCTCGAGTGCATTTGCGCCACATTGCTGAACAACATGAACTGCGTTGGGCTGAAACTAGCAAAAAAAAACAAAAAACACTTGCGTTGTGCCTGGCGCTGCATTGCACAGGGCGTATGACAGGGCCCTTGGTCTTTTCTTGGTCTCAACACACATTGGTCTTGGTCTCGACTTGGTCTTGGCATTAGGTGGTCTTGACTACAACACTAATATCAGGGGTAAAGCTACACTACCATTTTAAAGTTTTGGGGCAGTTATTTATTTATTTCAACCATGACAACATGAATAGTTTTAGCATGGTATTAAATATGGCAATGTTAATATATTTGGCCTTGGTGGACTAGAACTGCTACACTGCTGCTGAGGAAGTATGGACTTGTTACTGCTAATAGATACACAGACTCGCTGCTGTGAGCATGTAAGAACTGCTGTTGCTGCATAAATAGACATACATAAATCCTGTAGCAGATCTAGGCAGGTGGAGCTGGGGGAGGTGGAGGGTTTTGGAGGATCTCTAATAGTGCTTTGCAGGACTGCAAACAATGAGCCAGGCTATTTATATGTTGAGCAAGCAATCTTATTGGCTGCAGGATCAGCACAGGCCAATCAGCTTTTTTTAGAAAAAAAGCTATTTTGAATTGCAATAATATTTCATAGTATTACAGTTTTTACTTATTTTTTTATTATTTTTTTTTATCAAATAAATGCAGCCTTGGTGAGCATAAGAGACTTTGTTCAAAAGCATTAAAAAATCTTACCAACCCCAAAATTTTGAACTGTGGTATAGTTGCAAAAAGGCCCCTGAATACTTCTTCAGAAAGAATAAGCTACAGAGATGGTTATATGTCTCCATTTCTGTACAGTATTTCACACAAGTAGTTGGTATTCCAGATCAAACGGTATGTGTCAAAGGAACAAGGCCAGTGAAATAAAAGTGTATCCGCCTTGTGTCTGCTTCCACCCATCTGATAAAAGGTGTCAAGTAAGTGGAAAGGACATTTTTGGCAGATGGGCATCTGCCCCTGCTGGCTCTGTCTCAAGTATGAACATACTATCATGCAATCAGAACTTTTCTTTGCATCACTATGGCACTGACGGCTAATAGTTCTTACATGCTGATGTACATAATGCATGATTATGCTAAATATCCAGGGGCTTTGTTGTTTTGTATGTGGTTCATGTGCTATAATAGGTCAGCATGTATAACAAGAAGTGGCTCATTGTAAAGGATGAGATACATTTTATACGACACACTCAGTTAATGGGATGCAACAAAAATGAGTTTCATTACTATCTGAAGGAATCGTAATGCACTGTCAGTCACATCAAAATTCATTTGAAATGTATAGTGGGTGATTATTATGAATGATGTAAAACATTGCCGTTTCTTTTCAAACTTATATTCTTATATTTTGCATGCTATTAACATATACAGTGAGTCACTGAAATGGCTGAACGCAGATTCAGTTCTCTCATGGAGGGTAATAATCACAGCCTCCCACCATATGGCCCAGCGTGTATGAAATATAGATGCAGTGTTTGAGTTTATTGGGTTGCTGTGTGCAGTGAATGTGCTGGTATTAGGGCACTGAATGCAGGAAATCACCACTGACCTTTCCATTAATACTTCTGCTCGTGCTGCACACACCAATCTCAATGCTACATTGCCACATGCAATCTTTAAACTGTTTTCCTGTAACTTTTTGATTTTCTTTTTCAACCTTTGGAAAAAGAGTTTATATCAAAGTAATCTGTTTTTAAATGGCAACTGGCCTGTTCATTTGTTCATTTGTGGTGCTACACAACCTGCCCGTTGAGCTCGACAAGACGTTTATTCTGCAATCCCTAAGCATCTATAGTATTGCTAAATGACAAGTTCAGTTTTATGAATTATTTTTTTGTTTTATATGCATATTATGTATGTATCAGTGTTAATTTTGACAGCAAATTTTTATTTAGTTTAGTCAGTCTTTTGACTAGAATGCCATTTAGTTTGTCATATTTTAGTCATCTGAATTGTTTTAGTTTTAGAGAAACTAAAATCTAGGTTTAGTTAAATTGTAATGCATTCATTTAGAATTTCTCCAAAATGTCCAAACCCATTATGTACTCCTGGAGAAAACATCTATTATTCTATTAATATGAATGATTAAAAGTTTGAACATCCAATACAGACACAGATTTAACTGCTGTGGCGTAACATGTCTTTATCTTAAAGTTAAAGGGTACATAACACACACAGTTTCTGCCAGTCTCAGAAATGAAAATTCTGTCATTAATTCCTCACCCTCATGTCGTTCGACACCCATAAGACCTCCGTTCATCTTCGGAACACAAATGAAGATATTTTTGTTGAAATCCGATGGCTCAGAAAGGCCTCCATTGGCAGCAATGACATTTCCTCTCTCAAGACCCATAAAAGGTACTAAAGACGTTAAAAAGTTCATATCACTACAGTGGTTCTACAATAATTTTATGAAGTGATGAGAATAGATTTTGTGTGTGAAAAATAAAAAAAATAACTTTATTCATATTCAACAAGTTCTTGTCTTCTATCTGGGCATTGACGCATGGGTGAGAATATGACCCGGAAGTGAGGAACTTTGTTTACAAGCAGAGGAAGTACTAAACATTTTAATGTGTATACACCTGTATGAAAGGATTTAATTAGTACTATTTAAACTGTTAACAAAGTTCCAATTCCGGGTCATGTGTCAGAACGCAGGCTCTACGTTATATTCTTGTGCATGTGTTGTGGGGTTCGTGAGTTTACGGCCCACACAGAAGACAAGAACTTGTTGAATAAAGTCGTTATTTTGATTAGTTTTTGTGCGCCAACAAAAAAAATTCTTGTCGTTTCATAGAATTATTGTAGAACCACTGTAGTGAGATGGACTTTGTACCTTTTTATGGGTCTTGAGAGAGGAAATGTCATTGCTGCCAATGGAGGCCTTTCTGAGCTATCGGAGTTCAACAAAAACATCTTCATTAGTGTTCTGAATATGAACAAAGGTCTTACAGGTGTCAAACGACATGAGGGTGAGGAATTAATGACAGAATTTTCATTTTTTTGGTGAACTATCCCTATATTTAATATTTCTAGAGTTACAGGCAGCGCAAACTTTGGAAACAGGATATATTTATGGTCCTCAGACATGAATGTTGAATCTATGCAATTATTTATAGTTTAAATATGATTTGCTCCTCTGACAAAAAAAAAAAAAAAAAACCTGTATGAAAAGTTACCCACTTTGGTTTTTGACATTTTAACAATTTACTCATGGATGATGCCAAGTCATTTTCACCCCGTTGTAATTTGGTAACAATGAAATTAGATTTTATTACATTTGAGGCACATCTTTCTTAAATGATAGTAAGGATTCATAAAATTTTTTTTTTTTTTTTTTTTTAAATCAAGTTGCTAAACCTGATATGAGTTGGACCTTTTATCAAAAAAAAAAGAAAAAGAAAAAAAAATATGAAAGTAATTTAACAGCTTTTATCTTTGACTGACACACATTTAACATTTTAACTGAAAAAAGTTGTGATAACACGTTCATGTTAAAGGAAAAATGTGAAATGTAATCTAAAATAATGTTCTTTTGTGAATTATCACTGCTGTGCTTAATGGAATATTGAAAGGCACTGAGCTCATTTCTGAAAAACTGCCCTAGGAGTTCATATCAAATCAATGGCACCTCATGACTGAATACTTCAGTTCACTTATCAGTTTAACGGCAGATCCCCAGTGCCCTCAGATCATTTCTACTCTTTAGCTGCCATGGTTAAGTGTGCTTCCTTAAAGTCTTTCTCAATATTAAGAAATCATGCTCCATGTGCAATTTTCATAATAAAAATTAGATCAATTTGTATGACACTGGTCTCAATAATAAGCCATCGAGGGTCATTATTTTGACAGCAACTCTCTCTGAGGATTCATGGAAGTGATTTGCTGTTTTACACGTACAGAGCTGATGGATAGACGCTTTACCAAGATGTAGAGACATCAATAATTACTTCACCAGTGACAAACAGTTCATGAAGTATAAATGACTGGCCTCATTTCCAAGAAACGCAGCATATAGGGTTGTTTGGAGCTGCATCATCCTGTTGGAGAAATCTTCACGATGTGTACAGTAGCTCTTTGTCAGGTTCTGGGAAACCAGACACATGGTATTTTCAGAGCATGAGTGATACGGCACCTAATTAAGAAAATGGGAGGTATAATGAGAGAGTGTAATATGAAGGATTGATTACGGTGGTGACACTCAACACTAAAGGGAGGAGATGTATCAATGCTCTTCAGGGACTTTTGGATAAAACTCTCTTGTCTTTAAGCATTTTTGTATCGTGACTCACTTTAGGGGGAATTTGCTAAGAATGAATTGTGCTCAATGCAAGGTTATTATAGTTAAATTAAACTAAAGCTAAAACTATAAAAAATGTAGCTTGAAATTAAATCAAATCAAATCACCTTTATTTATATAGCGCTTTTAACAAGTCCAATTGTTTCAAAGCAGCTTCACATTGTTAACAGGAAAATAATGCAACAGAATTTGTACAGCCGTTCTGGTGATGTTATCCAGCTAATTTCAAGTATCATATAGTGTCAATGCGGGCAGATCGGTAATATAGATGAAATTTAGGTGTCCCCAACTGAGCAAGCCAAAAGCCAGAGGCAACGGTGGCAAGGAACCAAAACTCCTTCAGGGTCAGAATGGAGAAAAAACCTTGGGAGAAACCAGGCTCAGTCGGGTGCCAGTTCTCCTCTGGCGACGAACAAACAGTGTATGATTATAATTCTGGCAACATAGCAGGTCTTAATTCATATTAGGCAAATTGATATTTGTTAGATTATTCGAGAGATTGGAGTCGTCACGCCGAAGACGGGTTTAATGAGGATGTCGTGTCGATGCAGCATTTAAGGGGGGGGGGAGATGAAATGAAAGTTAACTGAAATGAAATACAAGTACATTTTTCATTTAGTTTAACTTGGTGTACTAAAGCTAAAATTTAAATAAAAATGAATAAAAACTATATTAGACATAAAAAAAAAAAACTAGTGCTGTCAATCGACTAAAAAAACTAATGAATCACATTTTTTTCTGTAATTAGTTTTGTATATTTTAATATAGTAATAAATTCACAGTTACTCTCCAAATTAATGTAGAAACATTTTTGTTGTAATGGCATCTTTTCATGAATGAAGGCCAGTATCACTGATACTTAGCCTGGATGCCAGCTGAATTTAGCCCTGCCCACATTATTTGAGTTTGGGAAATTTGGTCTGGACTTGATCTGTTGTGGAGTAACTATGCCTGAACAGGAGCTGTTCGGACCAATCAAATCGTGTCTATATGATGGACAGATGATAAACAGTAGCGTAATCATTCACGTTACCAAAGAGAGCTTGGGTTGAATTCGTTCTAATCCTAAACAGAGAACTTGTTCGTATATGCATTCACCTTTACTATTTCTTTCAAAAATGATGATTGTGTTGGTAAGTACTCCGTGTGTCCTTAAATCCTTTTACAACACCGGCAAAGATCGTTTACACTCATCTTCCTCTTCTATTTCTTCCAGCGTGTGTGCATTTGAGTTCTGTTGACAACTATGTGTCGCTCCGTTGCTCTGATTGGTTGTAGGTCTATCCAATTGAGGTCTTTCCTGGTTCATTTGAAATGCCCAATAATCACAGCCCAATGGAGCAGTAGCAGAGTAGTAGTATAGCATATTCTGACTAGAATTGAGTATGACGACGTCAGGTTAACTAATACTAATACTGCTACTGATTTTTTTTAAACATTAATGATAGACATTCAACATTACAGTATAATTTAAAGCTATCAATTTCACCATTTATTTGGCTTAAAAAATAACTTTTAATTTAAGTGAACTTAAAACAATCTTCACATAAACCCATTATAATAAATCGCGTTAAACTGGAAAAAAAGTAATTGTATGCGTTAAAGTGCTAATTTTGAAAGCACACACAAAAAAAAAAAATACGAACACTTATGAAAATCAAAAAATATAAACATAAAAAAATTCTAAATAATAATAAAAAAGTATCTCAATAATACTGAATAAACACTGCTAGTTTATTTGCACACATCTGTGTTGTTTTTGTCCTATTCACTAAAGGAATCACGGACAAATGGTAAATATGTTCTGAACACAATTTGCAGTGCGTAATTCATCAACAACAATCCATTCAAGTAAATTCAGAGATTGTGATCTTTGATGACCAGCTGACCTTCAAAGACCACATTGCAAAAACAGCACGATCATGCAGGTTTGCACTTCACAGATCAGGCCTTTCCTAACAGAGCAAGCTACACAACAACTTGTCCAGGCCCTTGTCATTTCTAGGCTGGGCTATTGCAATGCTCTTCTGGCTGGACTTCCTTCATGTGCAATCAAACCTCTACAAATGATCCAGAACACAACAGCAGGACTGGTCTTCAGTGAGCCCAAGAGAGTCCACATCACACCTGTTTATCTCTCTGCATTGGCTACCAGTTACAGCTCACATCAAATTCAAGACATTGATGCTTGCATATAGAACAGCTGCGGGTTCTGCACCCTACCTTACGAGTCCCTCCTGAAGTCGGTAAGTGAGCAACGCTTTGTGGTACCTTCAGCGAGAGATACAAAATCACTTTCCAGAACGTTTACCTTCAACTGCTCCTTGCTGGTAGACTGATCTTCCCAATGCAGAGTCCCTGACAATATTTAAGAAACAGCTAAAACATCCATCTCTTCTGTCAGCACTTGTATTGTACTATGTCCAAAAGATTACATTACCTGCACTTCTTGGGCCCTATTTTACCGATCTAAGTGCACGATCTGAAGCCAGTAAACTTAGGGCGTGTCCGAATCCACTTTTGCTTGTTTAACGCCGGAAAAAGGTTTGCGCACAATGTGCATGGTCTAAAAGGGATGTACCTAGTCTCTTAATGGGTCATGGGTGTGCTTTCGGCATAACGTGCAATAAACCAATCAGAGTCTCATTTCCCATTCCCTTTAAAAGCCAGTTGCGGATTGGCGCATTCGCCACGCCATGGCGGATTCACTATTTACATGGCAGAATTTGCGAGCGGAAAGACTGAACGCTTCTCCAGAGAGGAATCATTTTATTTTTAATATTTGACATGTTTGTGTGCTGCTGTGCGTCCTTGTGTGTGTAATAAGCAGAGTGTACGCGCATTGTGCACCCACCTATAGGTGCAAATTACTAACTTTTAAATAAATAAAAAAATACTTTAGACCAGGTTATTGTTGGTCAATGGCACAGTCGCTTTCAGTTCCTCAAAACAGCAACGCGCCAACAATGCGCCTGAACACACCTGGTTTTCAGACCAGCATGCCCATGGGTGAACAGATGGACGCGAGTGCATTTGCTATTTAAACAACGTGGCGCTGGACGTAAATATGATAACTGCATCGGGCTGAAACTAGCAAAAAATACTTGCGTCGCGCCTGCCGTCACATTGCTCCAGGTGTATGATAGGGGCCTTGTGTTTATTACCGCTTTGTGATGAATCGCTTGTTGTATTCCTTATTTGTAAGTTGCTTTGGATAAAAGTGTCTGCTAAATGAATAAATGTAAATGTAATTCCCAATCTTCAGCATCGCTCCAAATTGTGCTAATTGTGTGATAATTATTATACTCCTCGCCATCTTTTGATGAATAGCCACTGCACAACAGACAAAAGTTTACTGCCTGACTTTTGTTGGTAGTAATAGTGCAATGTTAACTGGACCAGGAAAATAGCACTGCTATTTACTGCTATAGTAAATGCTGTGCATAAATATTGTGTATTTGCCCCTTATTTTGTCTAAAGGCATAATATTTGGTCTAAATTGCAGGTTCTTCTTTCCAAGAACCATCTGTTAAGATGGGGACAAACTGTCTCACTGTTAAATGACCAACTATTAATCTTAACTGTTACTCAGAACCTTTGATGACATAATAGTAAACAAACTGTAACATAGAAGATTAAAAGTTCTTGTCTGAGGCTATTTACACTCACCTAAAGGATTTTCAGGAACACCATACTAATACTGTGTTAGACCCCCTTTCGCCTTCAGAACTGCCTTAATTCTACATGGCATTGATTCAACAAGGTGCTGAAAGCATTCTTTAGAAATGTAGGCCCATATTGATAGGATAGCATCTTGCAGTTGATGGAGATTTGTGGGATGCACATCCAGGGCACGAAGCTCCAGTTCCACCACATCCCAAAGATGCTCTATTGGGTTGAGATCTGGTGACTGTGGGGGCCATTTTAGTACAGTGAACTCATTGTCATGTCCAAGAAACCAATTTGAAATGATTCAAGCTTTGTGACATGGTGCATTATCCTGCTGGAAGTAGCCATCAGAGAATGGGTACATGGTGGTCATAAAGGGATGGACATGGTCAGAAACAATGCTCAGGTAGGCCGTGGCATTTAAACGATGCCCAATTGGCACTAAGGGGCCTAAAGTGTGCCAAGAAAACATCGCCCACACCATTACACCACCACCACCAGCCTGCACAGTGGTAACAAGGCATGATGGATCAATGTTCTCATTCTGTTTACGCCAAATTCTGACTCTACCATCTGAATGTCTCAACAGAAATCGAGAGTCATCAGACCAGGCAACATTTTTCCAGTCTTCAACTGTCCAATTTTGATGAGCTTGTGCAAATTGTAGCCTCTTTTTCCTATTTGTAGTGGAGATGAGTGGTACCAGGTGGGGTCTTCTGCTGTTGTAGCCCATCTGCCTCAAGGTTGTGCGTGTTGTGGCTTCACAAATGCTTTGCTGCATACCTCGGTTGTAACGAGTGGTTATTTCAGTCAATATTGCTCTTCTATCAGCTTGAATCAGTCGGCCCATTCTCCTCTGACCTCTAGCATCAACAAGGCATTTTCGCCCACAGGACTGCCGCATACTGGATGTTTTTCCCTTTTCACACCATTCTTTGTAAACCCTAGAAATGGTTGTGCATGAAAATCCCAGTAACTGAGCAGATTGTGAAATACTCAGACCGGCCCGTCTGGCACCAACAACCATGTCACACTCAAAATTGCTTAAATCACCTTTCTTTCCCATTCTGACATTCAGTTTGGAGTTCAGGAAATTGTCTTGACCAGGACCACACCCCTAAATGCATTGAAGCAACTTCCATGTGATTGGTTGATTAGATAATTGCATTAATGAGAAATTGAACAGGTGTTCCTAATAATCCTTTGGGTGAGTATATTTTGATGACACAATCATGGCTCTTTGACTAAAAGGTTTTTTTATTTTTATTTTTATTTTTTTAAACCTGCACACTTGGATGCCTCCATAGTACCAGCCAATCAGTTTAGAGTTTGTGATTTTGATATCTTTGTTAGCGTAACACAGCAACTGGTCATACCATCTGAAGCTCACTGTGTTCTTCAATTGGTAATTTGAATGAGCTGAAAGACCTTCATTAAGTGAAACAGGCTCTATACACGTTCTGGTTAAGTTGATCTTTTGTCAGGATCAGTGAGTACAGGAGTCTTGTTAACAATTGTTTGATAATAACAGTGACATTATATTTAACTAGAACTATGGCTTTATATTTAGCATTGCTTGTTTCTGTATAGTTACCCTTCTTGCTTAAAGGGATAGTTCACCTAAAAATGAAAATCACCCCATGATTTACTCTTGCTCAAGCCATCCTAGGTGTATGACATTCTTCTTTCAGACGAATACAATTGGAGTTACATAAAAAAAAGTTGTGACTCTTCCAAGCATTATAATGGCAGCCCACAATTTGAAGCCGTTGAGATTGTTGGATTTTTGGAAGAAAAATATCCATATTTAACACATTATAAACTAAAACATCTACCGACTTCCATATTCAACTTACAGAAGAAGCATAACTGGCGCGGCACTGATGTTGAACGTAATGTAAGTTGTTTTGAACTGCGAGAGGCATTACACTTTCTTCGTAAGTTGAATACAGAAGGCAGTCTGTTGGAAGCTAGATATTTTACTTTATAATGTGTTAAATATGGATATTTTCTTACACAAATCCATCAATTCACTTCAGAAGGCCTTTATTAACCCCCCGGAGGCGTGTGGAGCACTTTTATGATGGATAGATGCACTTTTTTTTGGGCTGCCATTCACTGCCATTATAAAGCTTGGAAGACATGGGACATTTGTTAATAGAACTCTGATTGTATTCGTCTGAAAGAAGAATGTCATATACACCTAGGATGACTTACATTTTTACTCATTTTGTTCTGTGCTTTTGTCTTTTTTAAAATATTTAAATAGATTTTTATTTCAGTTTTAGTTTTTTAGTAATTTTAGTACTTTAGTAAAAAGATATACATTTGAAAGCTACATCTGAAAGCTACACTGACGTTCAGGCTGTCACACTAAATGGCTTCACATTTACTTAGATGAGTCATATGGTACATTTAGTACACTCATGATTTTTTTTTTTATTATTCTGTTTTGTTTACAGACATTATTGGAAAAGAGCTGTGCAAAAACTGTCCTCAATTGAAGAAAAAAAAAAAAAAATTGGGGTTAAGTAGTCCTTTAATGCATGCTTTGTGAATAGATATTTGTCAGCAAAGGGCATTAATGTGCTCAGAAATGGGCAATTTAACCAAATGTAGACATAAATGCATGCATATGTTTTGCTCGGCGTATTATGGAGTTAGCAGCAGTCAGGTACAATAAATGCAGCACCAAGTGCATAGTTGCAAAAATACAATTCACAGCCATTGCCAAGAATCACATTTACTGAGCATACGAGTGCCAGAGCATGAATCAAAGTTGCCGCATTCACAAGGAGTGGTGTATATTGCATTAACCATAGGGAATACAGTGGATAAAACTGTAGAAAGGCAGAACATAATTACCCGTGAGATAATGAAAAGGCAGGTCAATTTCCTCTTCTCTAAGAGTTTCTGAAATTACTCCTCTCAGATACTTGACAACAATGTACTGTAATTACAGACCTGGAGGCTCGTGCAGAACACCCAGAGCCGCCCATCGCCTGGCACCAGGCACAGACATGAGTACATTTATAAACAGCATGATAACACAGACTAGACAATGTCTCCGTTCAGTGTCTATTAAGCAGGAAGACTAGTGCACCTCGCTGTCAGAAACTGATACCGTCCTGTTCCATTGCAGGTCCTTTGCTTTCAATAATGACAAAATATATCTAGGTCAATGGCATGGCACTCATATTGTGTCTGGATCTATTAATTTAGGGCTAATTTCTGTTGTGCTGAATGCTGGACTCTAGCATGAATAAATCATGCAAATTACCACCTCATTGTTTACTGTTTTCAGCTTTATTTGCACTGCTGTTGTGTTCGCTCTTTCCTTTGAATTAAGTGTCATATCGTCCCTTAAAAGAATAGCTCACCCAGAAATAAAAAATTCTGTCATGATTTTCT
>CM031956.1:5218767-5221267 GCA_018749465.1 Paracanthobrama guichenoti | reverse complement strand
GAGCCCAGTGGGGCCAGTGCCACAGGACCTCTGACTGCCCCAACACTTGGAAACAAGCCACAGCAGATGGAAAATTGATAAAGAGAGATGAATAGCACTTGAATGTGTGCCAGTGACTGTTACCACAATTTAAGATAAATGGGGAAATTAAATGCCCCTCCTCAGTGCCCCCTGAACAACTTATTGCAGATTTGATGTTGTACACTAGTTGTATGACATTGTTTTCGTTTTTGTAATACATTTCACCCAATTTGTGTTCATTCTCATAATTTGGTCTCACAGGACCATAATTCATCTTTGCATCCATGTCAGACTTTTTCACATGTATAATTTTATTGATATTCTCGCAGGGAACAATGAAACTAATAATGCATCTGTGCAATAGCACTTCTGGGAGTAATTGTATCATGAACAGAAGGTTTTGTACTTCCCTGAGGCCAAAGTGAGCAAAACAGTTGGATTAGTAAGTTCCCCTGACACGTGGCAGCACCATTACCTCCATGATGAGCTTCCAGGCCACAGACCCTTCTCTGTTTCCCATCATGACTCCCACTGATCAATCTTCACATGACTCCAACCTGCTTTTGCTGTGACTCAGAAAGCACCAGGGACCCAGTGTGTGTACTGCAACTAAAGTGCTCAACTGATGCCAAACCGTGCCTTCCTTCATTACAGTTAAAAGGACATGCAGCAAAGGCCCGGTCTCAGAGCCACACACAGAACTGAGCTGGAGGAAAGAAAAAAAAAAAAAAATAGGGCTCTGTGGGTAATTCCTAATAGCTCCCCAGTGCATTGAAATGCAGCAGAGAGCTTGACTACTCCACTGATTTACATTCAGCCCATAGCTGGCATTCATCTATGTCTCGTTCCTCAAGCACAATATCAAAATGCAGCGCTGTGAGTCATCAACAATAACATAAAGAAATTGCTTTCTACACTCTAATATGGTCTGAACAAATGGGAAACTAAGGCAGGTGGCGTCTTATTTGATGCTGATAACACCCAAGGTTAGGGTGCTTTAAATTGTGGTTTAAAAAACAAACAACCTCATCCAGAAAAGAAACAATTTCCCAGGCTGTCCGTGTGGATGGTTTTACATTGGATTGTGCATTTGGATTGCGCTGTCACTGCCTTTTTACACCTAATTTTTATTATAATGAACAGAGAAGTAACTCGCTCTACCATATAAACTTGCTAAATGGACAAACAAGCACACGAGTAAGTGTTTGACTGAGTAGCTAGCATCACGACGGTGCTCAACTGCTTGAATAGCTAGCGAAAAAAGTTTATTTTAAATTTAACTGAAAAATAGAAAACTAGTACTATTTTACATTTTCAGTGCAGCTTACTCAAATCACTGGGAATATTTACAATCTCAAATCAATGAATGGGATGATCATCTCAGCTTCACGTTAGGGTTCCATGACGAACAACAGGCCATTTTATTGATCATTTTATTTCTATTTCTATAATGTTGGTCTGGTAGTTTCGTCGTATTAAATTTTTATTTGGTCCAAAATCGTTGTTGTTGTTGTACATGCTGGGGTGTGTTTTTCAAAAGCATTAATAACCAACTACGGTTGCAAGTTCTTACCAACATACATTTAAGAAAGAAATCTGAAAAACAGAAAAGGTGCTGGTAATTTTCTGCTAAGTTTAAGGTCACTTCCATTAACCCTAAAACGCAATTCAATACAATGCTTAACTCAAAAACACCTGTGAAAAATCAATACGGAAAATTCCTTCATAGTATTAGCTCAGTACTTTTCTTAATGTAGTTTCCCAAAATTACAGTACCAAAAAAACATTTGCAAACAGGATTGTAAAGTTGTATGACTGGAACTACAGCTGTGGTTGAATCATAGTTTTTTGTTATTATAATGTGGACTTTAATACAGTATATCATGCTCTTGAACAATACAAGTTAAAGGTGCACTATGTAACTTTTTCATCCGCTAGAAGTCGCCTATTCAAAACAAAGGTGTAGTTTGATGACGGCAAGTTTGAGCACAGAATCTTGGGACATGTGGTCTTCCCCTCACAGCCAGTGGAAAAGAATCAGGATAGGGCAGAAATCATGTTCATGGATGTGATTATTAACGTTACTGTAGTAGGAAGCAGAGCAGGACCGAGTGCTGTGGGAGCTGAGCAAGGCCGATGGACAGATTGTTAATAAGATGAACACAACACACGCCTCACGAGCAGCGGGACTTTTATTATGCCACAGTCGCTGCCGCCATTTCTGCTTTTCCGGTCTTGAGTATGAGGTAACACAGCTCTGTTTATCATATTAGATACCTATGAGTGTGTTGAAAATGATGTTATGACGTTACTCTGTGCGTTCGCTCGTCGGCTGCTATGATACTTATTGCACACTGTAAATTAACCCTGGAGAACCCAAGAACCCTTTAATTCTTTGGAAAATTATGAACTATGCATTGAATTACTGCTATAAATTCACTGAACACCAAAATATCTACTTTTTAAATTTTAACCCTTT